>JBAMHW010000017.1:7078521-7091021 GCA_037177495.1 Rhadinocentrus ornatus
GACCCAAAACCCCCTGTGATCCCAGGTTACATCACTGATGATGTGTCCAGGGGCACCATAAGGTGTATCTAACAAGTTCATTACAGTCAAATATTCAACCCTTGAATGTAAATTATCGATTACTTCAGTTGGTCAATAAATTACAGTAGTTTTCTAAAATTTATCAACTTAAAACAGTATTTTCTTTATTTACTAAGAGGGAAAAGTTTTTAACTTACATTCAAATGCCATAACACAGGATTTTAAGCATTTTTCTGTTCCCTGATTCTAATACAGTACTTTTCACGGTTTACTAATAGTGTCAGAAATGATCACTCCTCCCACCTTTAAATAATTTGGCATCATGTCCTATATGACAACTCCTCAAAATGTGAAGACTTTACTGTACACATTCCTAAAATGTATTCCAATTTTCACTCCAAAAACTACAGCAGCTGCTTTGATAGGCTGGAAACTTGAAAACAACGTTTTTATTTAAGAACCCAACATAATGTTGTCTGTCAAGTGCGGGCTTGACAAGTTAGTTTGATGGAGACTAAATTTCTTCTAACATGTCTTATGACTGCTTATCTGTACAAAGTAGGGTTGCTCTTTATGTGGAGGACTGAATCACAGCACTTTTCAATTACACAAATCGCTTCTTCACATCAGAAACTGAAAGGTGTGGAAAATTGCTTCGGTGAACTGTTTCATTCTTTTCCTTGACATGGTGAAATTGTTTGATGATGTATAGCTGAGAAAATGTTCATTTTAGTGAGAGAAAAATGTTCACTCTACTATTGCTGCATTAGAGGTTTAATTAAACTATCGTATGTTGATTCTATCAAGCAACAAGTGCCCTTGGAAGACAAAGCAGCAACTGAATCAAATTGATATTTTGTAGAACAGATTGCTCCCAAATTGGACAAATTATGAAACAAGAGTCTGGAAATCTTGTAATTAGGAAGGTTTATTTGAAAAGCATGTTAGGAACCAGAGGGAGCTAAGGTGCGCCAACACAGATGAATATTAATGTATATTTAATTAAGCTTTTCCACATTAAAACTGAATACACAGGAGACAAAGTACTTAGAACAAAACAAATTATCAAGGCAGTTTTAATTATCAATGTTCTTTTTTCCTCAGATGTTCTTTGTCTCTTTGTTTTTGCCTGATTATATCTCAACAACAGATGTTTTAAAAGGACACTCACACTGAAGATACTAAGATATTTCTAAATTTGACATTTTATTAAGATATATCTCAAGATAAAATTTTCAGAGTAAGCTTTAATATGACTAGAAAGAATATTGTTATTCAGCCATTGCAATTATAATGATATTGAAAAATAAACTATACGGGTAAAAAAGAGAAAAGTGATGGAGGCATGACTGATAAATTGTGGCAAAATATGTGGCAGGTACACAAGTATTCCTGGACTGGATTAAAAAATTAGCAGTAAGGTTGTACATATTTTGCACTTAACATACTGGTACATTCACTTAATAGTAATATATTTAATGATCAGAGTAAGCTATGGTGTGCCACACTGATCCCTCCAAATTCATTTCTCAAAATTTTTTCAGTGGCTAAGCCTTTCTCATCAACTTTCTGTTTTTCAGCTTTATTTATAAGAAAGAGAAAAATCCATTCAGGTCAGGATGTTCGTTTATCTCACGAACAGAAAGGGTAACAAAGGATGTCACTGTTCATTCATTTGTGCCTCAAAGTAAACATGATTAGCATCATACAGCTGTGGACTAAATTACAGAAATTACTTCTCTAAACAAGGAGACTGATAAGCACAGGTGGAGCCTTAATCCCACTTGGATAATTCCATGTTTGCAATAATTTGAAAAAAGTATTCTGAATATCCTCATCCTATATTTGCTGAAATGTTGAGGATTGTAGAATTTTCTGTTTTACACAGATTACAGGGTATGACGATCATAAGTGATAAATATGTCAGGGTTTTTTTAGGTTTAGAGCTTTGTTGTGATAAGTAGTAGTAGTTGATGATCATATTCATTATATATTCTGATCAAAAGGTTAGAGGTCACTATAGTTTCACCTTAAGCAAATTGACACCACAGCAAAAATCCAATAAACAGCATAGTCTTTCTGTCATTTGAAAACTGCTCAGTCCAGTCCACTGTAACTGCCCTGAACAATGCCCCACATTGCCTGCTGCATCTATAAATAGGGTTACTTGGCTTCCTTTCCACACACAGCCACTGAAGCTGCTGCAGCCTCCACTGCACTAGGCAGCCATTACCCAGGCTCTTATGCAGCATGCAGTTCTGGTGGTCAACACCCTTGACTTACTCGTCACTTCAACTTTGACATGGACTTCTATTTGCTCTGACCTCCAGCCTGTGGGAACTTTACATAGATAAGGACAATCCAAGAAGATTAATCAAAGCACTGTTATTTCTTTCCAAACATCTATCTTTCACACCCACTAACTTCAACTTAGGGTTCTTGGGGACTAGAATCAGCCAAGAAATGGGTTGCAGTCCAACGCAGGGAATGCATTATTCTTTTGATGCAACCAAATATCTACTCCAAATTGGTACTTCATCTTATGACTTGTTTTGTGGCCTATCGTCCTCTAATTTGACAGCAAAGCAGAAGGTTATGGGTCCAAATTTGAAGAGTAATTGCATATTAGTGGTAGAAAAAAAAATATAAAAAAGCAGGATATTCTCTATTAGTTATTCATAGGAGGGTTTCAATGACCCTGAGAGAGTAGGCAGTGGTAAAGAAAATTCCAGCTTTTTCCAGCAGTTGGATGTTACAAACTTGATTGAGGACTGTCCCCAAGAGGAGTCTACTTTGGGGACATTTGACAAAGTGTGACAGAGTGTATTGCAGGCTGTGCAACTGCTAGCTTTCACAACACTTAGAAAACAGCATGACATTGGGTAAAGTTAGCCAGCAATGTAGAAAACATGACTTATTAATAAGTAGCACTAACCTGAGCATCTGATTGCAACAAAATAAAGCTAACATTTGAAAATAGTGCCCTGTTTTAGTGCCCTAAATATCACTTCAACATAATCTTGCAGTAGGGCATCTGGTCCTAACATTTGCAGTAATTTCTCAGTGTGAACAGTAACACCAGACTTGTACAGTCCCAAGATAACCATTAGATTCTTTGTGTTGCATCATAAATATTTCATACAACATTTAGCAGTAATACAGACAATCATTCAGCAAAAGGGTAGAAGGCTTTCTACAATGTACAGGCAGTGGAAAGAACACTTAATGACAGACTGGGCCAATGACAGCAGATCTTCTGATTTGACACAGTGGACTGTGACAACACAGTATCACCCTCTGAACCAGAAGGAAGAAGTCACACACGCACACACAGTCAGGCACACAACAGTGATTTGCAATCTTTTGATATCAGCGTGTGAGTCAGTATCATCGCACTGGTTTAAGATCAGAGGTGATATTACTGCAAATCTTTGGCCTATTGCAATACCTTAAATTCTGTTCATCATAAACTGTTAATATAATTTGTGAAGGGCTTATTGAACAATATTTTTTTTATAACCCAGTCTATTAGATTATTTTTTATTCTGGACTGAAATGCTCTGCTAAATTATTTATCAGTTTCTCACCATGTTGACTGAATGCTGCACTTCTCCTTCTTGCTTGCTCTCTTAAGACGTGCATTTCAGCAGGCTTTCCAATGGAACATTCCTTTTAGCTACACTCATGGACTGAACATACAGTCTGTAGGACAGAGAAAGAATGTTGCAGCACTTTCCTGTTTTTTCACTTGATTGTTTTTATACATTTTCCTTTAGAAATATAGTTGATTTCAAAATTATTAAGTCTAGACTGACAGAGGAATCATTTGAATCAAATGCACATGTGAATTGGAAACCACATACGTGCAATGTCAAGCTGCAGGTTTGAAAGACTAGACTGACCTGCAGAAATTATATTCTTCCTCATATATAATTCCTTCAGTGGTTGTAGAAGTCTTGTCCTCAATGCCTGTGAGCTCTGTGCTGCTCTCACCTTTGACAACAGTGCCCTCTACTGGGATTTAAATGCACTTAAGGAGATTTTTAAAACCTGCATTCGATGTAGAACTTTGACTACCAGTAAATACAGGAATTTTAATACTTCTGATATTCCTGTTGCCTCTGCAGAAGCTGTATGCATGATGTAATCAGAAGTAACATTGACACAATGGTAAATGGTTGCTGTACTGTACCTGGAATGACACCCAAAGCGCTTTACATTATGTACATCACATTCATGCACACATTTATGCACTGATGGCGGAAGCTGCCATGCAAGGCGCTCAACTACAACCTATCAGGAGCAATTGGGGTTAGGTGTCTTGCTCAGGGACACCTCAACATGAACATGAAGCGGATCAAATTGGCAACCCTCAGGCTACAAGACGACCACTCTACCCACTGAGCCACGCAACCATGTGAGCGAATACGCTACATTAACTACAGTAGCTGCATAAAGTAAAACATTTAACATGACAAAGTTTTAGAATTTATATGAAATACTTTTATTATTGACCTTAGTATGAATTTTGTATCATATTGATAATCTTTTGCACCAAAAATAAGCAAAACTACACAAAGCCCTGTGTTATTCTTGTATAGCATTAATTTTGATGCATTTATTTTATGCATGAAGTGATGAATCACCTCTCCTGCTTTTTAATGAGTCCTTGCAAATTATCTTTGAGTAGGAAAGTCAAGACTTTATTTGTATTTGCACTCTTCCTAGGTTCTCTATTAGGTGGTTTTACCTAGAGGCCTGAAACTTTGAACTGCTGCGAAATTTATTAGAACGCATGCCAATATGACAAATAGCGCAATTATCTGGTTTATCAGTGTTTGTGATCAGTCCCATGACTGCTCTATAAAAGAGTTTTTTAATAGAAAATATTGATTAGAGATCTTCTAAATTGACTAAAAACCATAAATAGAAATGTGGTTGAAGTCACAATAAAACCTGCTGTTCAATTTAGCATTCTCAGCTGACTTTAAAAAAAAAAGTTCATAGGATTGTGTTTGTATTCTCACTGCAAGCCTAGTTATATTCTAATTATAAAAAAAAAATCGTCATAATTTGGATCCAAATATATATGTTAACTGCTTGTTTATTTGGGCTTTGATTTGTGCTTCCCCAAAACCACAATTTCACAGTGAAACACAATCAAATATCCAATATAAAAACACTTTATTATAAGTTACATGGAAAAAACACGAGACCAGTTTCTGAACAGCAAAAAAAAAAATGCCATCATTTACCAGTGCAGATTAACCAGACAAGTATGATGCGGGCTCTATGCTTCCCTCTTCCACAAAATAAAGAGGAAAAAAAAAAAAAGTTTAATTTTCGTCAATAAGTCACATACATTTTGCTTAAGTGTGACCTTAATCTTAAGCATTCAGTGGTTAAATGGACACATCTGTTAAAGAATTTACAGATTTACAAGTCTTTCTAGTCATGCATGCCATTTTGATAACATGTTAAAACCTTGAGATCAAATATACAGCACCAACAGCAGGTTGAAGTTATTCTTGTTATGTAAATTAAATATGCATTGCATGTTTTTCTGTTGTTCGGCTCATCAAACTGTTTCCTGTAGCTTCTGCGGCATCTATGCTGCCCATCTTCTGTACAAATTAAATGTGTGGTCACTTGGCTTCAATGACTCATCTTCAGGTATTAGCTGTGCAAGCTGTCCGACGGTCTCACACCGTCACTCTATCCATCTTCCTCCACAGAGTCCTCTGAACTGTTAACCACTGCAGCACTGAGTGTACTGAGCTCCTCCAAAACACACAGAAGTCTCTCTGAGAGGACACAAACAGGTTGGATCAGTTACATCTATTTAAAAGTCAGGACCCTTAAGAAAAAGATTCATTTCACCTGTGGGTGAATGGGCTTCTGTTTCTATAGAGCCCTTCCTCTCCAAAGGTTTTTGTTGATTTCCATGAGTAACAGCATTTTGCAGAGTTGTGTGAGCCTGTGGATATTCTATATTTTCTGTTCCCATGACCTGGAAGACAAAAATCACATCATAGGACACAGAAACAACTATTTCTACGACTTCGCTTTATATAGCAATTTTCAACCTTCTCTTTCTCCTTCAGTTGTTTGTTCAGTGCATGTTTTGCTCCTTCACTCTCCAAATGTTGAGTTTTTTTCACCTTATCCTGTTTTCTTGCCTCTTTCTGAAACTGCTGCAAACTCATAACTGCAACAGACAGTACAGACAGATCACAGACCACTGGGACATGCTGTTACATCATCCTGCTATATACAGCGAAAACAAATCCAATCATATTAAATCGCTGTCTGGATTAAAGATATGACTTTATTTCCCAATGTTAAGCTGCTGTGACTTAAGGCAGCATGGTGCAGATCCCAGTACCTGCTTTGGTGTGCTCTCTCCTGGCTGTAATGACCTGGACCTCCATCTCTCTTAGCTTCTCAGAACACCGATCCTCAATTTCAGACACTCTTTCCTGCAGAGCTGAATGGGAAAAACAATCGCCCCTCAGGAATTAAACTATGTTTTATTGTATTGGCTTAACAGGCAGCAAAACAGCAAAAAGGTCAAACAAAAACACTCATTTAGTTTTCAAATCAAAGATAATGGCCGCCATTTATTCCTTGTGTTTCCAACATTTTCTTTGTGATTCATGTGCTTTCTTGTTTGTGTGTGTGTGTGTGTCGTGGGTGTGTCATTCCTCACACTAATACGGCTCCCTTGCTGTTGCTCAAACTATACACCTGCCTGCTTTCCTCCTACTCATCAGCTCAGCAGTATATCAGCTGTAAATTTTCATCCACTCATCACCAGATTGTTGTTTTAGCCGGTTTGAATCACCACATGCCTGCCTGCCTGCCAATCTGTCATCTAGACATGCTTGTACACCTGCCTCTCCGTGACATAGTTTGCTACAAGCTTTTGGCATGATCACCACCTCCGCCAATCTTTACTCCTTGAGCTCAAACAATAAATATTTTCTACATATTTCCATTTTAAGTCTCCTGAGATCGGATTAGCAAGAGGAAGTACAGAAAGATATAAATACAGATTCTACGGAGGGAGGAAAAACAAAAATCTGCAATGGGCCACAAAAATATATTATGATGAGAAATCATTCCCTCACTTTCTCAGTCACCAGTTCCCACAATCCACTTGTCAATGTTATTCCAATCAAACCAGGAGTGAATGGTTGCTTCCACCTTGTGGCAATTCATTTCTTGGCAGCAGTAGGACCAGTGTGAATGATTCTTTTCTGATAAGATGCTGTGGGCAGTTGAGCCAGAGCAGCCAAGAGCAAGGCAGATACGCACAGACACAGTCAATGGGAATATTTCTCAGAGCTTAGTCGAGATCCCATTTTAAAAGTTAACTACAGGTGGACTTCCACAGAGAATGTGGAGGAAGATACCAGAAGTACCCAGGGAGCATAGAGCGGACTGGGGATCAGTCAATACTGTGTAGCCTTCTGGGGCTAAGATAAGTTCTATCTACACAGTTTAAGTGAATTTGCTCGTGATCCAGGAAGTGGGAGGAGAGCAGAATTTTCTTCCAAACTGACCCCCGGTCAAACTCTGATTATACACTGGAACATCTCTTTTCCATGACCCATTAAAGGGAAAGTCCACACTGAAAGATTTAAGCAGGAAAATGTAAAACATAGTAGACACCCTCTAATCAAATCAAATCAAATCAAAACTTGATTTATATAGCACTACATGCTTTACATGACTAAAAACACTTAAACATATTAAAAATAAAACAAGTCTAGATCAGATTAAAATTACATAACAATAAAAACACTCATTAAAATATTTAACAGTCGCACACACATGTACACACACACCAACCAGCCCCCCACCCCCTTTCTAAACAAGCATGACTCACTAATTTCTGTCTCCAAACTGAATGTTGGTATAAAATACTAAAAACGATGAACATCTGGCCTGATGCTGCTGTGAGGAAACAATATTAATGTCATGGGGATCCATCCACACCAGGGGCCAGTTCAGACATGTCCAACAGCAGCAACCACCCCCATCAGGACAGACCGGGGCCCACACCAAAGCCATAAGGCTGCACTGCAGGGCCCCAACCACCCCAACAAGTGCAATTACCACGGTAACAGCCACAAACCGTGCAGGCAAAACCCCCGGTGTGGAGGATCCCCACGAGGAAAACACTGGAGTAAAAATGAAGATTAAATAACCTTAAGTAACAATAACAGATAAGAATGAATAAATGAATAAATAAATAAGAAGTAGTACAGTTGAGAGAAATGAAAATAAAATTACGTGAAATAAAATTATGTAACATAAATTAAGATCTAATAAAATTCAATTAAAAGTTAAGCTAAAAAGTAGGACTTAAGCCTCCTTTTAAAAACATCAACAGTCTCTGCAGCCTTGAGGCCCTCTGGCAAACTGTTCCACAGACGAGGGCCGTAACAATGGAAGGAGGCGTTGCCATATGTCTTGGTCCTCACCCTTGGAACAACTAAAAGGCCAGTACCAGAGGACCTCAGGGTACACTCTAGAAGCACACAAGTTAGTTTATTAAAAAAGAGAAATAGGAAAAGTTACGTGCCTTTTTGAGTGCTACAAAATACACAGTGTGAACTGGAGGAATGGTTGAAATATTGACATTTCGTGTTTAATGCATTTTAAGGCACATTTCCAATCTGAACAGGTTGAATCCTCTAATGTTGTCCACTGTCGCCTGCTGACCCATACATGCTCAGGATGGGGGAATGAATGGAAATCATTTTTAAATGCAATCCGTTGGTTTCCTTAGCCAGGCTAACCTTTATTATGAATTGGCTTGTATGACTAAAGATTGGATCAAAATGAAATGGCTAGTATAACTGTTTTGTCTGTAAAGTGCCCTGAGATGACATTGTTGTGAAATGTGCACTATATAAATAAAGCTGAATTTAATTTAATAGAATTTCATAGCTTAAGATATCTTCACCTTGTTCACTGTGCTCTTGCTGGCAGAGCAATTCGAAGCGGAGCCCCTCCAGGCTGACGTAGCTCTCCTTCAGCTGAATCTGGATCTGCTGCAGGCTTTGTTCAGCCTTTTCCTTACCATCTACAGCCAACTTAACTTCCATGCAGCACTGTTCCAGCTCCTGCTGCTGCTGCCTTACTTTACTTTCATCTGTTGAGGACATGCAAAGAAAATTAAGTTACATATTTTTGCAAAAAAGTATAGTGTAGGTGTTTTGACTTGTAAGGAGCCTCACATTGTTCTTTTACATCAGCCAAGGCTTTCTCGATGAGTTCTGGGGTTCTTTTGAGCTCTTGAGTGAGTTTGTCTCTCTCTTCACACATCAAACTGTTCTCTATCTTGAGGCTTGTGATGCTGCAGGGCAGCACACACAAAATGAAAGCACAGTCAAGCAGACTAGTTAAGAAACATTTGCTTTTGTATGACAAAGAAATGGTGCCTGAAAATTACTTTTGACATGACAATACAACATGTCAACAATAAAAAAAACTTTAGCCGGCTCCCATTACTTTATATTTTGGCTTCAAGGATCAACACTTTCTTATAATATTTAAAAGTGGTCTTGATCAAAAGCTCTTTAGGCTTCTAAAGGTCTTTAATGGGTTTCCTTTGGATGTTGGCAACATTTTCACTCATTTTAATTCCATTCCCTGAACCTCATCATTTTAAGGTAATGTCCATTGTTTTGTTTGTTTTTTTATACTGAGCCACTTAATACTGACCCATGAATTATTTGATATAAAACAAATGCACCAAACTCACAGAAAAAAAATGATAAAAATAGTTTGAATCTTTTAAAATGTCTTTTTGAAAGTAGTATTTTTGCACCAACAGGAGGATGTAACAAAGCCTTTCTTAAGTAAGAAAACCAGAAAGAAAGGGCTGATTTATGCCAAATTACGCAAGAGCTGGACTGAAAACCAGTGGCAACAAGTCATGAAAATACTGGATTTCAACATTATTGAATCAATGTGGGATCATCTTGACAGAGAACAAAAGGAAGCCAACATCCAAACAGAGCTTTGAAATGCCCTTTATAAAGCCCAAAGAACTACTCCTGACAATTAGTTTAAGGAATTACAAAACAGCAAAAAAGTGTTCAGGCTATGTGAAGAAAGGTGAAGAAGGTCAAAGTAAATATTGATACTTTCAAGGTTATTAAATATTACAAACATTGTCTTTTCCTCTTACATTGTATTTTCAGTTATGTTTGTACCTTAAGTGGATAAATTGCAGCATTTCTTTTTTTGTTTTCTTAAAAATACAGAAAGAAATGAGACTTTTGCACAGTACTGTATAACGCCATGCAAACACACAGCTGACATCCCTAGTTCCAATCTTCCAACGCAAACGTTGTAAAAATGCTGACACCGAAAATGTACCTATCATTATGTTGTTCTGCCTTTTTGTAGGCCTGCTCAATTTTCTGCAGAGCCACGTTCCTCATGACCAAACCTGTTAAACAAAAACAGTTTGTACTTTCTTTACAAACTATACAACATACGCTTCAAACTGTAGCATTGCTATCAGCATTTTCAGCTACAGTGTGTCTGTACCTTGGATTGTCTCCACTCTTCTTTTAGCAAAGGAAAGCCTCTGGGTAAAAGTGTTAAGCCTTGCTTTAGCTGCTTCTACCTCTGCTACCTTGCTTTGAAATTCTTGACTAAAGCTGTAAGACACGGGCAAAATATGGGTATCATCATTTAATTGTCAGTAATTAGGATGTCTAATTACTGAAGAAAAAAAAAAAAGTTTTAATGAAATCATTTTACCTCTGCACAGACACTGTCAGGATTTTAATGTCCGCCTCTGCTTTCTGCTTCTGTGACTTCAGCTCAGCATTTTCTTTGTGAACCTTGGCCAAGTTCTGTTTCAATGTCTGGCAGGACAACACACAGACTACATATGACAGCACATCTAACACACATCTGTTTTGCTATCTAAACTAATGGTAAGTCTTAGATTGTCTTTTTAAACCTGTACTTCTTCAAATAAAATCAAATTTTATTTATATAGCACCTTTCAAGCACAAGGCAACACAAAGTGCTACACACAATAAAAACAAATCATGCATATTATATACAAGATTTAAAAGCCTTCACATCAAAATTATAACAAAAAAATAAAAAGGCACACCCCATAATTGTACATAAACATAATTGTACACTCACACACATACAAATTAAGCTTCATGCACACTCGCCCCACCCACCTATACCCTATTTTGTACAAAGAAGAACTCCCATCACTAATAACTGTCTCTGAACTCTGAAAAAATAAGTATAAAAGTAGCAATAACATGCAAACATCTGGCTCGACACTGCTGTGAGGAAACAATATCATTGGTGATCCAGTCACACCGGAAGCCAGCCCACTCATGGGCACATTGGGTGCCACCACAGGAACCACCCAGGCCAGGACAGGCCGGGGTCCACATCACAGCCACAGGGCTGCAATGCAGGACACCCAGCCACCCAGACAAGGGCAGTCACCATGGCAACAGTTCGCAGACAGAGCAGGCAGAGCCACCCGTGTGGAGGATCCCGAGGAGGAAATGAGGAATGAGGCCTCGCCATAAGTCTTGGTTCTGACTTTGGGAACAACTAAAAGGCCAGTATCAGAAGACCTCAGGGTCCACTAGGGTTCATAATTTAAAAGCAGATCTGATAAATAAGGCGGCTCAAGAACATTAAGACATTTATAAATAACTTTAAGAACCTTAAAATCAATCCTGAAACGCACGCATACATCAGCACCTCGATGTTGGCAAGGGAGAGAAAAGGGCGGACTCTGGCGATGTTTTTAAGATGATAAAATCCTGTCTTTGTGACATTTTTAATGTGTGGAATTAAAATCAAGCTCAGAGTCAAAAAGGACACCCTGATTTCTCACACACTAAGAATATTTCAAGTTTTGTAATTTTGATAATATGATCTCTCTCTTGTCTTCAGAACTGATAATTAAATTTGTCCTGATTGAGCTGAAGGATGTTCTCTGCCATCTATGACTTAATGTCTAAAAAGCTGTTTAAATGAGTGTTAACTGGCTCCAGGTCATCAGGAGACACGGCAATAAAGCTGCGTATCATCAGCATAGCTGTGAAAATCAATGCCGCGCCTCCTGATGACATCCCCAAGTGGCAACATGTACAAAGTAAAAAGATGTTCTTAAAATCTTTTACGACTCTTAGGACCTTTCAAAGATTTTACACAGTCTGCATCGTTGGCTGTACTCACCATCATCACAATGTCAGAAAACAAATGAAATCACATCAGTTAATCTAGCGCTAACCTCCTTTTCCAATTTCTCCAGGTCCAGCTCAGCCATCCTGTCATGCAGACTGTGTTGGAGGACACTTGTCCGGTGCTGCTCTTGCTGGAGCTGCTGCTCCATGGATCTCACCTAAAATCCACAAAGCAATCTTGAATTTGAAACACTTTCAAACACATTTGATTTGATGGTACTG
>JBAMHW010000017.1:7092164-7125139 GCA_037177495.1 Rhadinocentrus ornatus
TATATATAAAATACAACATAATTTTATATAATTTTGTATATGTATGTGTGTAGGATTGTATGGATGCGTGGGTGTTTGTCGTACATGTGTGACTTGTTGGTTTGTGGTCTGGGGGACTTCATGGGTTATATGGGTCTATATTGGTCTTTTTGCTGTTTTTTTTTTATGTAACGCACTTTGTATTGCAATTTGTTTTGTACAAAAAGTGCTTTATGAATAAAGTTTGATTGATAAACTACTGCATAACTTTTGCAGTTATTTATCGCTACTGTGTGTTATTGCATACAGATTCACTCTCTGAGACCGTTTCAGTACAGGTTGGGTGATATGCACAATGACGTAGTGCATTGTGGGCAGATCCTAGGATAATACTCCAAGGCTAGCAACCCTACAATTTGAATGCAAAGAGGTTTTTGGCTCAGAGCTTTAAGCCCCAAGCTACAAGCATGCCTTGACTTAATAGTAGTCCTAGCCAGCAGAAAGCCTTATGGTATAAATGTGGCTCTTTTAAATTTTGGACTCGTAATGTGTCGCAGGAGTTCTCCTTACTGCTGAAATTAGCTCTTTATGCCTCTCTGCATATTTAAGGTAATTATCTGTCACTATTCATCATCATTTATCATCATTCATTCATTCATTCACTGAATGATTATAATTGTGAATCTTAAGCAATTGTCAAGATTTTTCCAAGATAAGCTAATGCAAACAAAAGACACTTAAAAAGTCATTCTATATATACACACAAAGTTTTAGCAAAGCACCCCAGATTAAGTGTTCAGCCAAATTATTTAATTAAGATTTTGACATCTCATATGACCTTGTTCCCTTCCCAGAGCTAAACCCTGAGTAGACTGCAATTAAAATGAGCGTGTTAATAATCTATTAAGTGGATTCTTTCTCAGACAACATTCCCATATTTTCAACATACTGCTCTTGAAAATATTACAGTTGGTTGATCTATACAAAAAGTCATTTACTCAGCCTACACAAGCCAGTCTTAATTGCTCTTCATATGTTATGAATAAAGGCTTCAAGCCAGCTTTTGCAATGCAAAGAAAAGAATCTCTTACCCTCTTTAATATTTTCTCTTCCTGGAGGGCGAGTATCTCATTCACAGAGTTAAGCCTCACTGTCAAAAGCTCTGTGGTGATCTGAAGAGCTGCTTTCTCTTCGTTCAGCTTCTGCAAAATGTGCAAAAATAGAGGAGAAAAATATATATATTGTGGCAGATTATGCATGTTAACTTATACATTTGCTTCTCATTTGTTCTTTTTTTAGCCTAGTGGGGGGAAAAGCCCAACTGCAATAATTCCACAGTAGGTTAATTCAATTAGTATAGTTTTTATTGTCTCCACCTCAACAGCTTCATTTAATCGTTCCTTCTCTCCTTTCTCTGGGGCAAGTTGGCCGATGTAATTTCTGAGACTGTGCAGTGTTGCAGATTGTGTCTCAAAGGCTTGTCCCATTTGGCTGAAAATTGACCACATTATCATATATAAATATGTTTTTATATATATATATATATCAATAAATTTAACTACATAATGTAGCTTAGGTCTCTTTAGCTTGGGACTGAATGTGGTACCTTAAATGTTCTTTGAGGCCATCTCTCTCAGTCACTACCTCAATTAGAGTGCTTTTTAGCTGCAGCACTTCTGAGGCCAGTGATTGAAGTCTGTCCTGCAGTTCACTGTTTGTTTTTCTTGCTTCATCCAACTCTGCACAGTGGGTGGCATTCAAATGTTGCAGCTTAAAGTCAAGGGAAACAGACAAGAACATTTTAGGATTCATGCAAAAACATGGTCACTTATGTATCTCTAAAGAGAAGATATTTCTTTACTGTGTTTACTGCTGAGAAAAGTCCTATTTTAGCTAAGTTAATGCACGCTAACAAGGGTCCTTGGAAAATAGGCTTTAGTCAGACATGTCACCAAATTCTATATTTAAGGTTCATGGTTTACATTTCCTCTTAGAAATTATGACACATACCTGCATTTCCTGTTTCATCTTTATCTCATCCAGTTGTTCAGACAGTCTGAGAGCTTGCAGTTTAGCCCCCTCTTCAGTCTGCAACCTGCTCATTTCAACCTTAAGAGCAAGCTCCCTGGATTCCTCTTTACTTTTTTCTGCAACTCTCTTCAGCTTTGTTATTTCCTCAACAGACTCTGCTTTCAGTTTTTCAAACTGCAGGAGATAGTATTAAATAAAAAAGAATCAGATGTTTGTTTCAGATTAATTATAATAAAACTTCTTATATAAAAGATTAATCAAGACTGCAAAAAAAAATTTTTTAAAAAGACACGAGAATATAAATTGCTAGAGTGAGCTGCAAGTAGCCTGCAACTCTCGGGGGATCCTTGTTTATGCGAGTTTCAAAATTAAATGTTTTGTTGGAAAACATTATTACCTGTGTGGTTATTTTCTCCTTCTGTGCACTGCTAAGATTGAGCTCCTCTCTGATTTGGCTAAGTTCAGTCTCAGCCGTTGATAGTTCTTTACGTATCAGTTCCAACTCGTGGTTGTGTCTGTTACACAAAGTTTATTTAAAGTTAAGATTACTCAAAAACATTTACTGCTAATCTTTATTCATAAAGATGATGTAAGATCAAACCATTAAATGATTTCATAACATTATGATAATAGCAAATTTGGTACCTGCTCAGGGTGATGTCTTTTTCTCTCATTTCTTTCCTGTATCTCCCTGCTGTCTCCTTCAATGCTTCCACTTGCCCCTTTAGCCTCTTAGCTTCAGTCTTGTGCTTCTCTGCCACAAGCCACCACTCTGATTCCTGTTGGGATAACTGCTCACTTCTCTCTGTAGATCTGCATTTGGGTAAAATAAGAGGTTAACATACAAACTATCTCTGTGTTTCGGATCATTTATAACTTATCATGGAAATACCGGATCCCAAGGTCTGATAGGTGATCTGCAGAATTCTTTCCTCTTATGTTGCCTCTATGTAGCATCATGATCCTTTGATTTTCTTTCCTCAGTTCCAAGATTTCCTGTTGAGCTTGGGTGATGGCAAGCCATGGATCAGCAGGGATGGGATTGCCTAATGCTGATGTTAAGACTGGGTTTAACAATGAGATAGGTGGTGGTGATGTTGGGTTTTGAACAACTTTGTGTGCTCCAGTAGATTTGACACTCGATGCAAAATGCGATGGGGGTACAAGGTCCTCCTGTATATTTCCTAAATAACACAAAACATTGATTATCCTAGGACAAGCATTAACAAGGGTTATAATACTTTTCACTAAAACCTTACATAACTTTCACAAAAGTTATAGTGGTAAGCATGACTTCTAGTACTGCCTCAGTAAATCCAAAGGATGAAAATGTGGTTTAATAAACCCTTTTGCAATGCAATTGGACATGTTTACAATTAGCTTGTACTGTAAGCTAATGTTAGCTAGAATATTGTATAAGGTCAACACTGACAAATGGGCTAATGTAAAAATACAATTTCAGAAACTTACTGAAAAGCGTTGGTGAAGTAAAGTCAGTGGGCACTATGAGTCTTTCCTTTCCGTAGTTATGCTGGTCCATATTCAACCGACAATAATGGAAATCTTACAATAAAGTAAAAGAAGAACCCAAAAGTTAGTTTAGACCAGCGTTATTCTCCCGCGGGTCACGTCTTTCGTTAGCGTAATTACGTCTTCCAGCAGTTTCTCCGGTGCTCTCAGTTTTTACAGTTTTGCAAACGTTAGCCAACTTTATCAATGTTCGAACCACGTATAAGTTAAATTAAAATATCAACAGAAACCCCATTAATGCATGTTGGGTAGATAAATAGTAGTAGTTCAATATAACTGCCCTACAACAGTGCGGTGCATCACGGGAAGAAGAAAAAAAATTTGGACACGCTTTTCCCTAAACATGGTCTTGCAGGGTATTCTTTCGCATAGCCTGGCTTCAAATCACTGCATTACGCTTTTTTACAATAACTGAATTGCAGCATCTTCCAGAGTTTGTATTAAAGTCCAGTTTACAACCTGGGATTCAGCTTTTATGATTAAATAGATTGATTCTTTGATATTAGAATTAATAACACTGGTCTATAGTGGGTGGAGAAAGTGGGTTTTATTAACACAAGGCAATAAATGAAAAGAGGTCTGGGGTCGAGTAGAGGTCTAAGCTCAGCATGAAATTTAACAGTCATGCCCTACAAAGGTATTAGATATGGGCAATAATAAACACATATTTGTAATGAACTGTAATTACTGACACAACAGAGGCTATATGAAAGTTCTTTACTGTCTGTTAGATTTTAAACTGTAGACTATTTTTTACTTTTTTTCGAGGTAATTATTAAAATGTTTCATGTTATTCCTCTGAGCCATTACTTTCCACATGGACAAAGGGGTCTCTGTTAAGAAACCAACTAATAATGTAATAACTTAAAACTATATTGATTCTTACCTTGACTGCTTTACCTTAAGAACATTCAAGGATGATAATAGATTGATAATGTGATACTATAATAATGTCATCATGTGTAATTTTGCAATATAGGCAAGGCAAGGCAGTTAATTTGTATAGCACATTTCATGTACAGGACAATTCAAAGTGCTTTACATAAAACAAAAGCATTGCAGACATTAAGAAATAGTAAAAGGCAGGAAAAAAACAAAAAGCAAGATATCAATCTAGCAGAAAGCGATATAATGATCAGACTCATGAATGCACGTTTGAATGTCAGTATTAATAGGTTTCTTATCTCTTTTAGGAAATGCTGGTGCATCTAAAAATGCAGATCAGCTGTGGATTATATTATATGATTATATTAGCGGTTTACATAAGACATTTAGGGAAGTTCTATGTCCTTACAGTACTTTCCCCACATTAAGAATTTTGTTCAGCTAGTTTGCCCTTTATCTCCATAAACTGTAAACATAATATACTGTATATGTAATAAAGGGCTTCACGCATTGCTATCATAACAGGATAAAATTCCAACTGTATTATTTTACTCTGGCATTCTCAGCAGGCATTTCTAGTTGCACTCACCAACAGTATATTTTGTTCTCTTATGCTGCTATGACCCACTTTCCCCTAGGGGTCCATTAAATTTTAATCTAATCTAATCTATTTATGGTGTATTCAGGGAACAAAGAGACATTTTAGATTGAGTCATTTACATAAAAGATCCCATATACAGTAGGTGACAATAAAATTCCATCAATCAATAGTGGAAATTTACTTTAACAAATGACAAAATATTGTGATACACTGCCAAGAAAGATTAGGGGAGTCATAGAGCATGACAGACAAAAAGAATACATATATATATATATATATATATATATATATAGCCTTTTGTATCTAATCTAATTTGTATCAAATCTAGTATTAATTAGAAAGCAAATAACTCACTAGAATTTAAATGCAGCTCTGTTTGTTTTTTGGACAGCATGCCAGCACCTATCGGGGTGATCATTCACTGCCTGCTGAAAACAAATGAAAGAGAGCATCTTAAAAAAGGCACATGTCAAGCTACAACTGTCAACAGAAATGTGCATTTTGGCAAAGTGATATGTGTTTAGAGTCTTTGTCTCCCCATCATAAAATAATATAAAATATTGCAAATTGCTGCAAAACAGTAAATTTTGCCCTTTTTTTAAACATTAAATGATCGATTAATTGTGTGCTAAATTTCAAAGAAGTGATTCAAAGAGAATCAGTAAAAAGATTTAAAGGGGTTGGTTAAGTGACTTTGCTGGAGCCCCTGGAGTTGATGTTGAAAGATGTGTGTTGCACAAACATCACAACCTGATGAACAATTCTGCTCCCTACAAAATATACAGATCAAGCAAAATGTCTTTAATCAGAGGCTTTTTCAGCTTGACTGCAGTAAATAACTGTAAGTGATTCCTGCCTCTATTTATTATTTGTTTATTTTCAAAACTATACTGCATAATTTAATTAAGTCTAATTCATTTCCATTCATTTCAATGAATGAAATAAAAGCAAAGATTTCTGTAAAACCCTCCAGAATTTACAGCTGATAGGACTAAAACTACAAACTATGGTCAATGCTGCTAAAATGACAATGTCTTTCTAACAGCGTACGAAAGAGATCAGTTTAAGAAAATGGCCTCAAAGATATAAATAGGAAAATTCTATGAATTTTTAATGGAAATTATTCTCTATCAATAAGTATTTTTAGGTTATTTTACCCTTATTTCAACATCTTTTTGTTTGTTTGTTGTTTTTTTTTACACATAACCTTTGAGCAAACTTGTATTATTTCCCTCCACTAATACACAAAGTAAGTATTTAAGCAAGGACTAAACAGTGGATCTTTAGGTTTGTCCAAACTTATAACTAGTATAGGCGCAAATATTTTTATTAAACAGAAAGCTGCATTTACTCTAGTCTCACCAAAGGAAAATAAATGTCTAATAACACCCTTGGTCATGGAAGCTGCTTTTACTTTATCCCCAATCAAGCTGATTCAGCCTACACTTAAGGTTTGTGTGGAAAAACTGCCCATGACTGCAAATATCTGGACCGGAAAGAGTGTCTTTAATTAAAATGTCTCCAAAATGCAAATAATTTTTTATATATATATGTGGAAAGGGCACTAATAAGCCCAGTACAAATTTAACTATTGACCCAAAAATAAATAAATATATAAATAAATTGATAACAGTAAGGTAGCATATCCATTACCACTGGAACACAGAAATAATCTGCTTGCATTATTCCTTATGACTTTCCCAATATAATCTGAAAAATTACCTGTGGTTTTGTATAGATGCAGTATAATCCACTTTGTGCCAAACAAAGCATCAACCTACATGAGCTAGAAAGCAACCGAAACTCACTTTAGTTTGTGTAAAAAGTTTTTCTGTGGTAGCTAAGCTTGAAAGAAACATTGTTGTGCTGCATTTCTCCAAAGAACTGTAAAAATCCCCCCTCAATTGTGCATCACAGCAGCCACTGGGCATTATTTTAAAAAAGTGGGGTTTAAGTCTGCTCTCTCAGCACCTGTCTGGTTCAGTATTTCACAGACTGCTGTTTTGTGATGTTTATTCATTTGTTTATTGTATTATTCTTACTTATTCTTTAGTCCAATTCTTTCTTTCTTTCTTTTTTTTTTTCTTGTTTGTGAATTCAAAATGAACACCATTTGTCCTTGCAGGCCTGCACACCTCTTGAATAGCCTCACTTTTTTATGTGGTCGGTGGCAGGTGGGTTGTGCCCCTCAACAAAGCATGTGCGCACAGGAGTGCTGTCCGATTGTAAGGGTGTTAGTTAATGGTTTTCTAAATTGGGAATCAGTCAGGTTTTGGACGGTGAATTTAATGCATCGGCGTATCCCGGTGGTTGCCTAGTAACGCGCTGGCAGTGGGCGCCGTAGAGAGATCTCTATGGTGGGCGCTCCATTAAAACCGTTGGCGCTCCTGACCTTGGCGTCGTGAATGCGCAAAGCACACAGACTGTGCGAAGCAGCAGATAAGAGCGAAGATCTGTATGATACTGAAAGCAGGAAAATATTCCACACACATCCCTTTGTCTTATACCGCGACTGGCGGGCATGGTATGGAGGAAATCTCGAGATGGAGCGCGTTTCAGTTTCTGTAAAAGCAGGTAAGTTAACCTAGTGATTCTGTCTTTATTTTTTATTTTTTTCTCCGTGGGACGAATCTCTGTCCAGATTAATCACTGACATCTGGCTTAATTATTTCACCTAGAGAGATTGCTCAACGGCAGACGGTGAAGCATCTCTTTGCTCGATATTTTTTCCATGTTATCCACCGTCCTAGATCTAGATTAAACAAGCTTCCCAGTCACAACGTGAGGTAGTGCACACACTATAGCAGTTTGACTATGCTACGTGGGCTGTGGCTTGATTTTCTCTGTGGGGCTGGATCCTGGCGTTAATTTATGAAGCAGTGATCATTACGTTGATTGCTTCCAACATTTTCTCAGGAAGATATTTTTTCTCTGACCCTCTCTACTCTTTACTACCTGCAAAATTGTGAGGGAGATTTGGGAAATCCACTAAAACGTGCATGATCCATACCAGTCGAATTACAAGGGCATTGGGACCCCAGTGCTGTTGTCTGAAATACTAGGCTCCTTCTCAGTTGCTTTCATGTCAAGGCCCCCTAGGCTACCAGAATCTAATCGATAAGATGTCCCACAGATTTTTATTAGTGCTTAATTGGTGCTGAATTGTGTGTCTGTCAATGCCGTAGGTGTATAGATAGTATTGGTAGGAGTGAAACATGAATATAGCAATCATTCTAATAGGTCTATAACTGGGATCTAGTCAGTCAAATGGGAATTCAAGTATTTTGGTCAGTGTCAGGTATTCTCGCCCGAATCACCACTGGGTTGCGTGTAACATCTGGCTGCTGCAAAATATTCAAGTAAAGTAAAATGTATGGTTGTAAAATGGTAGGATTTTTGGACATATCAATTGCTGAGTTCTGGGCATGTTGCCAGTCTAAATTGCCCAATAACTTACAGTGTTTCAAACCTGACTGAGTGATGGTTTGCTTTTATGTCATGGATCATTTGGTGTAAGCTGTAAAGCTTTTATCCTCATCTGTCTCCTCATACAACAGAAGAAAGTGGAAAAGGGAGTATCCAGCTGGTTTGGCCGTCTGTAGGTTTGTCAGTACAATAGTTTTTTATTTATTTTTTTATTTTAGGTATTGCTCTCTGTTAGTTTTGAGGTTAGAGGTTTAGAGATAGTTAGAGGTTTAATTTGATGTCAGACTGAAAAAAAACCCACATTGACTAGCACAATGCTAATTTAAAAGGAAATGCTGTTAATTTTAAAAGTTCATAATGTCCCTTTGATCTATTTCACCTAGCTATGCAGATTTTTCATCTTTTCATCATTTTTGTTAATATCTTTAAAGCTGTACATCATTGTCATATCATAGATTGGTGATAGAACAAGTCTTGTCCTTCTTTGGCCATAGGGAATGTTCATAACTGTTAATTAAAACAGACAATGCTGCCCTGGGGCAGACAAGTCCAATATTTCTCACATGAACCTCGGTGATAGTGTGAGATTGAAATTTGTCTGATTTGTTTCATAGCCTGGAAACAGGCAAACCATAACGACATTCATATGAGCTGATACACTGCACCTGTGAAGGAGAAACAGAGCAAGCTTTATTTGTGTTTACATTACCACCAGTGCAAAAAAAATGTTGCAGTGACTGTGAAAAGCCAAAAGCATCATGTCAATGGTTAAGTAGTTCATAACGTTAGTCAGAAGGAATCACCCCCTATCTTAATAGACAGGGTCATCTAATTAAAAATGGAGCCATGTAGCTGCAGCCTATGACAAAGCTCAGAACCATAAACATCAATACATCTGATTAGGTTAACAAGCTGGTTTTTGCTTTGTACACTGATGAGCAAGTGAGAAGACAAGATGAATTTTAGCTCACAAAGTTTATAAGGGAAAGAAGATCATAGTTCCTCTTGTTCTCAAGGGGTTTCCATCTTTTGCTTATTTGCCTCCTTGTTTGAAACATACAGGCTACAGCTTTGCACGTGTGATGCAGTAACTATTCTAACAGTAAGTTTTCTCCTTTCTGAGATGCATGCAGCAGTGAAACTGTAACTACTGTTGTCATTGCACGGAAATCAACCTGGGAACCATATTTGGATTAGGAAACATATTACCTGCATTTGTTGGAGAGAAAAAAAAAGATTAGATTAGCTTCTTTAAAATGAAAAACATAAAAGTCAGTGAAAGTTTCATTTGGGAACTATTTTGCAGATTTGTAGTTAAGGAGCATTTCTAAACCCTGTAAACAATAAAGTGTTTAGAAACAGAAAATGAACATTTGATTCAAAGCTGAGTAAAATTTCTCATCTTTTACTTTACATTACAAACCATTTGTGTTTAATAAAATAAGGCATAATTACAGCAAGAGACTAAAATGAAGGACATTCTCAACATAAAGGAGCATTTTTCTTTTGATAGTTTACTTAGGTTGGCTCTTGCTACCTATAAGAGTTCCTCAACTCTTTCAACCAGCCTGGAAAAACTGCTGTATGTGGAGGGTTTTGGTACTTGTATGGTCCCATCAGACATGT
This sequence comes from Rhadinocentrus ornatus, assembly GCA_037177495.1. Classification (NCBI taxonomy): domain Eukaryota; kingdom Metazoa; phylum Chordata; class Actinopteri; order Atheriniformes; family Melanotaeniidae; genus Rhadinocentrus; species Rhadinocentrus ornatus. The sequence continues at coordinate 7,102,243 of JBAMHW010000017.1, forward strand.
TTATTCTGGGAATGTGCAACACTTCCATTATGCATCTTCATGTCAGTAACTGACAGCATTGCTTAGATGCGCTGTAAGACAAAAAGATGCAAATAATCTATTCTTGATGCAGCGATTTTGAAATGAAAAACTAAAACATAAACAGGTCAGAGACTTTTATTCCCAGAGAGTATGTCATTTGAATCTAGCATATTAAAAATTTCTGTTCACTTTGTTGCCTTTACAAAAGAAAAAAGGCAAAAGAGATGCTTAAGATAACATTTATATTGAGCTATTTTTGCTTTGTTACAGCACATGGGCTTTTTACATTCCTCCTCAGCTGATACATAAAAATAAGTATTGAGTCGTTTATACATCTACTTCTTAAATGTATCCATTTAAGGTTATAAGCAAGCTAAACTAATATGTGTATAGAGTTTTGGATACTGACACGACGTGAGTCAGTCACAGCCAATTGTGACTGTTTTTATCTATTTCCAAAAAGAGTAATGACTCTGAAATATATAATCAAAGCATAATGCAATGATTTGCAAATTATTTAAACTCTATGTTTAAGTCAAAAAGCACAAAGAAAGCATATGAAATTTTGAAAGTGTGTAATTATGTCTTTTTAAATAAACATGCTTGTTTTTAATTACTTAAATCAGGTTTGACAGATACATAATTACCCCCTCCTCCTTTAACAGCAGTTTTGGAACTGAGAAGTTCTGTTAATGCAGCTTTGAATGTAAAATATCTTCCTATTACTGTTTGATATAGGATTTCAGCTGCCCAGCAGTTCAGAGCCTCTTTTTCCAATATTTTCTCTTTATAATAAACCAAATGTTTTTTATATGGTGAAAGGTCTAGACCACAGGTAGGCAAATTGGGCTATTTTACTTCAGAGTTATGTTGTTGTGATTTGTGCACAGTGTGCCTTGGTATTGTCTGGGTGAAATAAATAAGGCTTTTCATGAGAAAGATTTCATAGATGGTCATAACCTTTGCATATTGTTCAGCTTTAATGGTGTCTTATGAGATGTGCAGCTATCCCATGAGTACTGGTGCAGCCCATTACTACCATAGTAGCTGGCTTTTGTACGTGGTACTGATAAAAGGCTGATGGTCTCTCCTGTTTAGCTCAAAGGACACAAAGTCCTTGATTTACAAAAACTTTTCCAAATTTCATTTGACCATAGGATAGTTTTTGTATTCATTTAAGAAACCATTTTAAGCAATTGTTGGCTTTTAGAAATATTCCAGAACTCACGGCAGAATCGCGTTTGTCTTCAATGCACAACTACATGATAGTTAGATGAGCATTCGATCTTAATTGTGATTTTATCTCTTGCTTACAGAGATTCCTTCCAATTCTCTGAATCCTTCAATAGTGTGATTTCTAATTTTGTAGATGATGAAATATCCAAATCCTTTCAATTTTACATTGATGAATTTAATTTTTAAATTGCTCATGCATAATCCTGTCAACACAGTTTTAGAGTACAATGTTGGCATTAAAACTAAAATATTTTGTATCTCTAATCTTTTTATTATTTTTAATTTTTTATTTGATATTTGGTAATCAAATCTTCTCTGTTTTCATTTTCTTAATAGTCTGGATTTTTTTTTTTTCTTTTCTGCTTTTTTACAGATTTATTAACACTGCAATGAAAAGAGGAAGTGGAGGTGATCCATACTTGGCTGAAGCGTATCTGGATTTAATAATTGTTGGATCTAAAGGTGCAGTGAGTGATGTCTATTTGACAAGGTTTGTGCAGAGGGACTAAACAGACTCTTAATTGTGCATTTGTGTTGTGCAAGGGCACTATCTTGTCCAGACCATGTGGCTGGCAACATTTAGTGGCCATCTGTTGCCTGCACACCTGCTACATCAGCAAGGGACTGCAACCATCACCCACTGTGTTCTTCTTTGGTGGATATTATGTTCCTGCTGGTCATTGACCAAAGCAACAAGCCAGAAATTCTACCCAACTGTGACCACCCAGTTTGGGAAACTGCGAGGCCTAAGGGTTCCTGTGCCCAGTGAAGTCCTCAGGCCCGTTGATCAGTATCTCGGGATCCCCTATGCCGCCCCGCCTGTGGGTGAGAAGCGCTTCATGCCTCCCGAGCAGCCTTCCTCTTGGTCAGGTATCAAGAATGCTACCCACTTCATGCCTGTGTGCCCTCAGAATATCCACAGTACAGTGCCGGAAATCATGATGCCCATATGGTTCACCTATAACCTGGACACGGTAGCCACATACATCCAGAATCAGAGTGAGGACTGTTTGTATTTAAACATCTATGCCCCGACAGAAGAAGGTGAGTTGGTATGGTAAAATGAACACATCTTACTTTCCATGCTCACTGCTCACTGTTGCCGCAGCTCTCATTGTTTTGTGATCATCATGAGCTCTGTCTGTGACCAATGTTCATGCCACTGCTGCCACCAAAGGCTGATTTACCATTCAATATAACCAATAGCATCATTTTCTGACACCTTTCTAACATACTGATAAGAAGAAAGGTATCTGGTCGCTGGTATCTGTTGTTGAATGTTGATGAAGCTTAAATAATGTTGGATACACATGGAGCTGCATAGACAAACATTAGTGAGGTATGTACTTGTTTAACAACTAACAGACATCAAGTGAATTATTGAGATTAGGTTTTATTGAAGCTTAGGTCCAGTAAAACAAAGCAGTAATTTCAGCTTTTGAAGTAATATGTGCACTATGTTTCCTATCAGAGCATCAAATGTAATTTTAAGGATAGCTTTATTAAAGCTAGCAATGTCAGATTTCCATTTTTTTACTTAAATATTCTTTATATTACCAAATCACTGCTTTGTTCAGATAGTGTGTCTGTCGGGGGCCAATTAGCGAGGCACAGGAGTCAACTGTCTATCGCATGCTGAATCCTCTCCTATTTTTGAACTGTGAAATCAACCAACGTAGGAACATTTTGTGTCTGCTGTGAATCTGTAGATTAGCAAAATGCTGCATGGTCTCTTAATCTACCAATGACTAACAGATTTTTAATTCAGGTTACTTCAAGACTTCTAATTAAACATGTGAGAGTGTATCGCTTCCCTAACAATCGTTCAATATATTACAACACATTCAGCATTCAGAGTATAACTGTGTCCTGCTTGTGTAAGTAACACACCGTTCTTTGAGACTGTTTTTTTTTTCTTTGGTAGCATAGCAACAACAAATAAACAGTCTGCCTTAGAGGTAGCTGTCCAAAATGGTGCAGCCCACATTTTCTAAAGCCCCTCGCCTGAGTACTGCCTTAAGGCCTCCTCACCTGGCACATAAAGAAGTTAATGAAATTTCACATTTAAATATTTCTAAGAGGCATTAACATGACCCTTTTGTTCTATACATTTTTTTAAACCTTTTTTGTTTAAAATGCACCTCAGGCTTGTATCTTAATTATGTTTGCTAATGTTCAGGTGTTTTCATTTCCACTTATCTCTAGCAGACTTTTACCAATTTTAAGAATATTTTTCTTAAATTTACTATTTACTCTTGTCTTCAGTGGAGTGATCAGAGTTCATTAATTATTCATTAATAAACAATGTAACTTCTTTCTTTTTAAAAAATAAATAAAAAAAAGCTGCAGTGTTTTGCCTAAAGGATTGACAGGAGAGATATAATGAACCATAAAAAGGCCTTTTTCCAATCATTGTTAGGGGCATATGTTTGGATATTCAGATGTGTTTCAATTAAAATTTTAAAATTTAACACTATATTATATTATTTAAAACACTATTTGTTTTAAATAAGTTTATAAATAAATAAGCACACATTTGTAATTGCCATCTAGTCAAAGTTGTGTCGTATGTTTCCAAAGATTCTACATTTGTTCATTTACCTGTTAGAAGAAGCAGATTTGGATCTCTTTTCCTCTAACTCTCCCAGGGTAATTAGGCTGTATATTAAGGAAGAGGCACCAGCAAATCTACCACACTTTTTTGAATTCTGTACTTCTTTTTTTTCCATATGTGAACCCCAGGGAGCCAACACAAGAAAAAGGGGGCGGCTTTCTCACATGCTGAGACTCATATATCTGAAGGTATTTTTTAAGAGCTCAAAGTCTTGATGCATGGATTCTTTTGGTCTCATGAATTTATTTCAATCTTTAATTTTTTATTTATTTATTTATTTTTATTAAGGACCAGTGGGGCTCTTTTAATTGGAGTGGAACTACAAAAGAGAAAACTCTTGTTATCGGATTAATAATTGCTTAAGTTTGCTGTTAGTGCATCTCATGTCCTCAAGTGCTACATCTCTAAAGCAATGCACATTGATCCAGAGATTGCTTTATCTACTTTACTTTGCAGTTATTAATGAAGGCATTAAATCAGCCCCAAAACATGAGTTATAGATTTTTTACTATTTCTGTTTTACCTCACATTAACAAATAGCAAGAGTTCAGTTAAGTATGATAGCTTTCGATTCAAATCTATACTAATCAGATCCAAAATAGGCCTGTTGCGATAACAAATTTTGATGTGCGATCAATGTTCTCAGATATTATTGTGATAAGCGATAATTTTGCGCATAGCGATAATGTAATGATATAATATAATGATAATGGAACTGGAAGAAATTTTAAATAACAAAACAAAAACAATAAATAGAACGGACAGTCTCTTTAACAATGAATGAAAACCAAACACAACCAAAAACAATAAGTATGATGGATAACAAAGTCTTTGTTCTGTAAACAAAATTGCCCTTCAAAAAAAAAATAAATAAATAAAAAAAAAATATATATATATATATATACACACATATATATATAAATATATACAGTCTGCGTGTCAGACTGATCTATGGGCCGTGAGTGAACCTCGCTACTTTGTTGCGACGTTGCGCTTTTTCACATATGTCGGGACACCGGCCCAAAAGTAATGTGACCCACTGGGAATCCTCCCGAACCTCTCAAATTGCTCTTGATGTGTATTTTGTCATATGCGGTAGTATATAGGCTGACTCTATTTTTGTTATGTGCCTGCGCATTACGGGGGTTATTACTGTAGACCAGGAAGTGGGGGCTTTGTACTAATGTTTTAGGCTACACGTGTCTGCTCTGCCTTAATGTGGGGAGCAGCTAGTGATGGGATGTTCGGCTCTTTTCAGAGGCTCTTTCTCGCATGGCACATCACGAGGAGCAGCGATACAATAAATGAGAAAGTGCTTGCAGCTATTTTTCTCCATTTGACTTATTTACATGATTCAGCATGAGAATCGGAGGTTTAGCGCGAGAGTGTGAGAAGCCACTCAAATGCGCGTCTCTCACAGCGATGCGTGAGAGTTGGCAGCCCATGCCCTATGCGGCATATGCCACAGGTGCTTTACGACAGTCTCGTGCTGCAACATGCTGCTGTCAAGTATGACACTAGACTAGAGAGATCACTTCACAAGAAACAAGAGCGTTCAGTCGAGATACTCCATAGTAAAACCTATTGTCATACACAGTCTATGGTAAAGTAAGAAAAAAAAATTTATCATGGCCGGCAAACATATCGCATTCATTTTTTCTTACTGTGCAATTAATTGACTTATGGCTTATCGCGACAGGCTTAATCCAAAATTGTTTATGCTTGTGCATGCATAATGTTCACTGAAATGTAAAGTTTTACATCTGTTCTCAACTGAGATCAAAGTCAAATCCACAGAATTTTTCTTGTTCTATCTAATCCAAAGAACTTTAGATATGGTGCAGAGTACAACTAAGCTTGGCCAACATTCCTATACACCATAAAAACTGTTGATTATTTTTATAACCCTTGTCAGGAAGTATTTACCATGCATTTTCTGATTGTCATTACAGCTTTCAAACCACGGGCCAAACCACCCTGGCTTGCTTCTAAACACATTTACCTCATACCTCATATTGAGCAGCTGAGATATAAAGTTTATGCAAGCGTACTCTATTAATCCTTTATTTCATTACTGTTTTTCTTCCAGTTATTTGTTCAGCATGTGCATGTGTGTTAATGTTGCAGATATTAGGGACTCGGAAGCAAGACCTGTGATGGTTTACATCCATGGAGGCTCATACATGGAGGGCACTGGTAACATGATGGATGGCAGCATTTTGGCCAGCTACGGGAACGTTGTTGTCGTCACGCTCAACTACAGAATTGGAATATTAGGTGATGACACAGTCTGTGTGATAATTTTTACTGGTATTTATTAGAGGGTATTTAGCCCTGTTTAATTTGAGGGAATAAACAACTTTCACTTGTGCGCTGTAGAAAGTGGAAGAGGAAATGACAAAAGGGGAAATGAAAAGGATGAGAGATCAATGTACAGCATGAGAAGTTCCAGCTAAGAAAGATCTTGGTAAGATGGACATATCTTGTAAACATGGCATCGCTTTACTTGATGCCTTTGGAAGAAAATACAATTCAAATTCTTATCAAGCCTTGTCCTTGTTACACAAGATCTCTTTTATACCCAGTTCATCTTCTTTTAGATGTATTTTGCTAATCTGTAGAAGATTATCAACATTTGCCATTCTTGAAAGTAAAGTGATTTAAATACAGCACAGAAGGCTGCCGCATTCACACGCATTCACAAGGTCAAGAGGTTTTTGTTTACACTGTTTAACATTCAAAACAGTATGGCGTTTAGATGAGAGTAGACAGGAGAATAGGTAATAGGATGAATTGTAAGAGCCCTAATGACCTCTGTGTAGTGTTAAGATATTCATTTGAAGAAATTTATTTGTGCTTGTTTACTGGTTTGAACTCAATGTTCTGAGACAAGTGTTCGGGTTTGATGAGTGGAGTCCTAGTTGCTTCCTATGGGGAACCAACGCTTGGGGACTATTACAAGGGGTTGACTAAAATAGTAAAATGCTGAGAGAGTAAAGGCATATTTACACCTAAGGGGCAGTGGTGTCAGTTCACTCAGAACCCTTGCTGGGCTACAGCTAAAGATCAAAGCTTGGACGTAGGCTGTAGAGCTTTGCTTTACCTCTGGCTCTGTTGTCTCTTTGTTCACAATAGGCTTCCTCAGTACTGGTGACCAAGCAGCAAAAGGAAACTATGGCCTCCTAGATCAGATTCAAGCTCTCCGCTGGATAAGTAAAAACATAGGTTACTTTGGAGGAGACCCAGGTCGCATCACGGTCTTTGGATCTGGGATCGGTGCTTCCTGCGTCAGTCTACTAACACTGTCGCACCACTCAGAGGGTAAGAATATACAAGCTGTTTAGTTACCTCTGTGTAAATGTGATGTCACTTTGAGTGAACCTGAGATGCAAGATTTTGTTTACTTAAATTGATTTTTATTTTTTTGTTTTTCATCAGGGTAGGATTTTATTCATTGTTTAAAATGTAGGTCCACATGATCTGGCAGGAAGATAAAGTGTTATGATACGGGGGCAGGGTAAAGGGGGTAGTTGTTAAGTCAGTGATTGTTTTTGTTCTTCTCTGCTCAATCTAATCAGACTAAAAGCTCTGCCTCTTAAAATGTAAAGCTCTTAAAGAAGCCTGCTGGCATTTTAAAGTTCTCAGCATGTCATCAGGTGAACTTGTCAGGTTTTTTTTTAATACGCCAACTGATTTATTTCACAGTCTCTCTGCATCATATTTGTTTACCCTTTTCTACTGATCCCCAATGTTTAAAATGAACAAAAATCCCAGTAATTTTAATGTATTGGTTGGGTTTCTTTGCAAAACCTTGAATAAAAACATTGCTGAAATGAGGATGAGGAGGAATTGTAAAAAAAAATGTCCAATTTTTAATTGAAAAAAAAGAAAAAGAATCTTCTCTTTTTTCTGTTGAACTGTAATTACAAATTATGCATTTTAGGCCAAATTCTTCCACTTTTATGTCTTCAACAGCAAATACATATTTTTTTAATTAAGTATTTAAATCAGCTTTAATACTACCTATATATAGAATATATATGACTCACAACAATTTGGTGTTTTAAATTCCCTGAATAGTTGTTTAAATTTGAACAACCCCCCCATCCCCCCCCTTCCCCCAATCCCCCACAAAAGCTCCTTCCAAGTCAAGGTGTGTGTTCAGTTATGGGTGGCCCACTGGGAATTGCGACTCCTATCTTAGTTCTGCTATTCCTTTGCTTCTCACATTGCTGGTGGACAAAATCACAAGAAGGCCAGAAACTTTGTTTTCATTCATGCCCAGGAGGCTGCGGCAACTGTCCTTTGTAAACTTTGTATTGAATGTCTTCGCTCGGCTACAGCAAATGCACAAAGACCTCCAGCTGTCTTTGAAGTAGACAAGTTAGCTGCTGCCCTACAAATTTTAAATAAAAGGCAGTAAAAGAGGGCTAAAAGATCCACTGTTGCTGCACTATTTTGTCCCACGACCATTTTGTCTTCACCTCAAGATAGTATTTTTACTATTTTATTTATTATTTTTGTGGCTAGTGTCACGTCATATTCAGATTTTAGATACAAAAAAACCTCTTGAGACCTAGAGGAGATGCACTGCATGTAAACAACTCAAGAGAGCAGTTTGTTTACTGTACCAACATTGAAGGATCAGGATTACTGCATATTCAGCTCTCTGCTATCGTTGACATCAGCAGTCTGTGTAAACTACACAGCTTGTTAGATACACCATATTAACGATTCCTCAATTACAGTGGGTTTGTGAATAAATAGCAATGGAAAATGTAGACTTCTCCTCACTGAAACAGTGCTGCAAATTGACCATTAGTTTGACATGCCCTTACTGTGATCTGCACAGAGAAGACACCACATGAAACAAATAAGAGGATCAGCAGAGATTTTTGGCTTTTTTTTTTTTAAATCAAGTATTAACAACCAAAGGAGTAAAAGTTAATTTCCTCTACCTACAACTCCGGTCTCATCATTTTTTGTGCTACTTTATCCTCATGACCAGTAAGCACACTTTGTTTGCTTTTATGTTGTTTACTTCTGAGTTGCAACAAGACTTGGATTTAGTTGTAAAAAGCATAATGTAAAGGGTTTGTCAGTTATTTTTTCTAAATTCTGTGTTGCAAGGCCTGTTCCACAGAGCCATCATCCAAAGTGGCTCTGCGCTATCAAGCTGGGCTGTCAACTACCAGCCAGTCAAATACACTCGCATGCTTGCTGAGAGGGTCGGCTGCAACGTGTTGGACACAGTGGACATGGTGTCGTGCCTGCAAAAGAAAAGTGCTAAAGAACTTGTAGAACAAGACATTCAGGCCGCTCGTTACCGTGTGGCTTTTGGCCCTGTTATTGACGGAGACGTCATCCCAGATGACCCGGAGATCCTGATGGAGCAAGGCGAGTTCCTTAACTATGACATAATGCTGGGTGTAAATCAGGGTGAAGGACTGCGCTTTGTGGAGAACGTGATGGACCTGGAGGACGGTGTGTCAGGCAGCGACTTTGACTTTGCCGTCTCAGACTTTGTGGACAGTTTGTATGGCTACCCAGAGGGGAAGGACACCCTGAGGGAGACAATTAAATTTATGTACACAGACTGGGCTGACAAGGATAACTCAGAGACCAGGAGGAAGACCCTGGTTGCCCTCTTTACTGACCACCAATGGGTGGAGCCATCAGTGGTAACGGCTGACCTGCATGCCCGCTACGGTTCACCCACATATTTCTACGCCTTCTATCACCATTGCCAGAGCCTTATGAAGCCCGTGTGGTCAGACTCAGCACATGGAGATGAGGTGCCTTACGTATTTGGCATCCCCATGGTGGGCCCAACGGACCTGTTCCCCTGTAACTTCTCCAGGAATGACATCATGCTCAGTGCTGTGGTTATGACATACTGGACCAACTTTGCAAAGAGTGGGTGAGTAACAGGAAGTTTAGCAACTAACAATGTACACAAATGTGATTTATTCACTCACTGTAACAGTGTGAACGATTCTCATTCAAAATCTAATTGCATATTCTTGTCTCGGCTTAGAAATGGCTGCGGTCTTGGATTCAGCCTTAAGTAGGCCCTCCTAATTAAGTGCAGCCTGAACTCCCGGTTCCACGTCTGTCAGATGCATCTAATGTTTCCCTTTGTTAGTGCGCAGAGCCTCCCACGTATAAAATTGGGCTTCGGTCTTTATTGGTTTATGTGAATTAATTTATGTCTAAAAACTGTACCAATGTTCTGTTGGTTAGGCTGCTTTTCATGCTCTTAAGTATTTGGACTTATATAAGTATAAAACCTTTCTTTTAGACTTATTATAATGAACTTACGTATTTCACTGGATGCATTATACCAAATGCTAAAAGGAAAAGTCAGGCAGTGTGCAGTTAATTAGTAATATAATATGATGTACACTTCAGTTAGTAAAGACTGTACTTTTAAAAGTCAATCTGTAGCAGGTTTAGGTCTCTGTAAGATTTTTTATAATGCACATAACAAAGTTTGATCACTTTGGGCAGAGTTCCTAAGGTGATAGATTCTCAAATTTAAAGCTCAGTCCACATACATTTTTAAAGTAGCACCTCAGTAATACACAACAATGTTACATTTACAGAAAAAGGAAGTTTATAAACCAAAGCCAACATTATTGAGATCTGTAACTTGAAGTAAGAGAAAGTCAGAAATGTCAGCACAGAAATAAACTGGTGACAAATTTATAGACAAACCACCCAAATAGTTACTTAATAAGTTTTCCTCCACTTTGGCTTTGAATCTGCTGTCTTTGGATGTCAACAGGAGGGAGGGGTGTATCGTTCTTCCAAAACATATTCCCTCATTTGGTATGGTAATGATGTTGCTGGAGTGCAGTGTCCAACATGCCAATCAACAACCCACTGGTTGATTGTTAGGTCAATTCCCATAAATCTTATGTTTACCAAACCATTCAGTTATATATTTATTTATTATGAATAGAGGATTCACCCGGGATGAAGCAAACCCAATCAAGACAGTAATGTTTTATCATGTAAAAATTGAGGTGATCGCCCTGAGGATTGTATTGATTTGTGGTGACCCTGCCCTCTAAGGGGATCCAAAACCAGCATAACAAAGCCACCGCATTCCTCAAAGGGTGGCTCAGGATTTTCTTTTAATTTGTCACCTGGATGGACATTGTATATGAACTATATACATGTTTCTCTGTAATGCACATATTATAATGTTGATTTGTATAAAATTTAAGTGTATTATAAAATAGACTGTAATAGATTGAAGATCTGAAGCTCTTCTTTTTAAACAAATACTTGCAATGTCTTTTTGTAGCTAAGATAAGATAAGATCCTTTAGCTAAGAGACACTTATGTTCCACTGTGTTAGAGGATTCTGCCGATGTATTGCCGGAATCTTTAAGGAGGACGACCCCAGCAGAAGGCAAAAGCACAGCGCAGGTCACTGTTGGCTACTGTTGCAGTGTAGGGAATGAAGGAATGCTGAGCCCTTGAGGAGAGATGGGGATATTACGTTATGTTGACCCATATTTTTTTCTTGCACTGAAGTTCTTCTGTTTCCTCTTCATTGCTATTTCATAGAGAGCGTTCTGTTTCCTGGCAGATTTGGAATTGCAGCTTTGCATTTGTGCTAACAGTGTAAAAGACATCATTATAGCAAATGTATGCCTTTTTTTTTTAACAATAATGCACATTATTATACAGCAAAAAAAGAAATATAATTAATTTTTAATAACAAATTAAATTTTTGTTATTATTTACTATATTATTGTATTTTTTACTAAAGATTTTCCCCACAATTTTGTCTTTTATGATCCAATTCTTCTATGATGTGTTTATAGGGATCCAAACAAGCCAGTGCCACAGGACACAAAGTTCATCCATACCAAGGCCAATCGCTTTGAAGAGGTAGCTTGGTCTAAGTATGACCCCTATGATCAACTCTACTTGCACATTGGCCTAAAGCCTCGCATCCGTGACCACTACCGTGCCACCAAAGTGGCCTTCTGGAAACACCTGGTACCCCATCTCTACAACCTCCATGATATGTTCCATTATTCCTCCACCACCACCAAAGTCACCCCTCTAGATCCCACCCAGTCCAACGGTAAGAAGCCCGGCAGCACCGGGCGGCCTCCTGTATCTACTGCTCATAATGATGAAGGCAAAAAAGAGATGGGTCCTCTGATCATGCCAAACCCGAGAGATTACTCCACCGAGCTCAGTGTCACCATTGCAGTAGGAGCTTCGCTGCTTTTTCTCAACGTCTTGGCTTTCGCAGCCCTGTACTACCGCAAGGACAAGCGCAGTCGCCAGGAAACCTGCCAGCAGCCCAGTCCCCAGCGTGAAAGCAAAGGCAACACGGCAGGCCACACCAACACAGTGGATGAGACCCTGTCATCCCAGCAAAGGAGCCCATGTGAGGCCCTTCATAATCCTCTTCACGTCTCCCCAAGTTACTCTCTAAGTCAGCGCCGCTCCCCTGATGACATCCCTCTGATGACACCCAACAACATAACCATGATCCCCAACTCCTTAATGGGCCTCTCCAACATGAGTCCATACAGCACCTTCCCTGCTGGCTACAGCTCTGCAGGGCTGCCCAGCACCCACTCGACCACTCGAGTATAGCCTCGTAGGAAGAGGAGATGGCAAATGTGACTTATGTGAAATATGAAATGTAAAGCTGTATTTAGAATGTGTAGGCAAAATAGAATTGAATATGTTTGTTCTGTCAAATCCAAGGTGTCCAACCACCAACATCCTGCCTTTGCTCTCTCATAATAGGAAGTTTAACTGCAGAGTCATTTTATAAAAATCATTTTCAAAGGCAGAAAAAAAAGCTAAAGTGCATTTCATTTTCCACTTCGGCTTTTTTGGAACTTAACCTTGCAAGAACTTAGTATAATGTTTATACAGTTGGATTTGTATGGGAAGCTTTTTCTTACTCTGTGATATCTATTTTGCTCTCGTGGAAAAAAGTGACAATGCAAGTCGTGGTGGACAAAGATAAGTTCTGGAAAAAGCAGAAAAACATTATTATTATGATTATCAAGCTATTTTCTACATATTTCTCATACCACATTGCTTATTATGGAGAAGTATTTTTACTGTAATTACTTTAAAATGCCTTGTACATCGCTAACATAAGGAATTACTGTGGAGTCATAACAGCAGTGGATGGACATTTTACTGAAATACTGGTCACACATGTCTAATTTATCCAAAATGTTTTTATCTGGTTGTGCAAATATAGCACTTGTATGTATGTGTGTGTGGATTTGTGTGGGTGTGTGACTGCGTGAATGTGCTGAAAACTGATTAAAAAATGTAAATTAGGCATTATTTGAAATTAACCATTCAGTTTCACATATGTAGTGTTGTGTAATTTATTGTAGTCTACTTGAGTATCCTTGCTATATTTTGGCTTTATGTGCTTATAATTTTTGTTAAATACACTGTAGAACTATGACTTCTGCTTCACTATAAACAAAAAATGCTTAAAATGTCTTTTCCTAATCTAACTAACTCATGGTTCTTTTGACTTGGCTTGTTTGTACAGAATACACTGATATTTTATTTGTTGATTTTTAATGAACACTGTAAGGTCTTCGGAGAGATGACTGTAATTACATCGTAACTGTATGTATATCAACTCAGTTATGCACACTTAAAATGGAGTTTCATGAACCTTACAGAACATTGCTCCTTCTTGAAATAGTTTGGACCCTATACAAGTTATATCCAGGGGTCATCTTTAACCGAATGGACATGACAAACATTAAGCTTTGAAATTTTATTTCTTTGAACCTATCATAACATTGTTTAATCTAAATAAAATGGCTATTAAAAAATTTTGGAACTAAAGACGGGTCTTGTCAGACTCTAGTATTTGATCTTCCACAATATGTTTACTGCATGTAAAGATGACATGTTCTTAAAATCATGAATGTGTGAACCACAATGTGGTTCTCAGGATGAATCTTAAATGGGATCTGTTGATTAAGCACTTCCTGTGATAATGAATCTGATGGCAAAGAAATGATAAAGTGTTTGGAGATAAAGAAAAGCACCAGTTTGAAAATTTGCAAGGGTGGCAATAGAAAGAAGTGAAATCACTGCACTTTTCTTACCTCCTTGTCCCTCATCTGCTTGAGGCTGGTACTTCAATGCTACATAAACCACCCAACAACTGAACTGTTTTAGGTGAGTTGCATAAATGAGATAGCATTTCTGGTTCTGTTGTATAAATTCTGAGCAGAGGTACACTGCCCATGGCAAGTCTAACAACATTGTAGCAGTATCAGCAGAATACTGTAGATAAAAAGAAAATATACAGTTAGAAGTAAGATGGAGTCAGTTAAGGTCAAGACTGGCAACTGTTTAAACACTTCCTCACCTTTACTTGTTTAATCAGGAACTTAATGCTGAGTTAAGCTAAGCTAAACTAAGTTTGAAAACAGCTCAGCTTATTCTTACCTCATCATGAACTAAAACAAATGAGTTCAACCCTCAACACATGAGGTTATCGCCTCCGAGTTCACAGGTGCTGATTTGTCTGGCTACTGTTTGCCTGTTTTGTCACAAGATAACATAGTGCAATGACAAGGGAAAGAGAGGGTGCAAATATTTTAGGCTGACCTCTTTCTCTTCCTCCCCTGTATGCAAATTGCAATGTTCAGTGAGCAAATATTGGCAAGTGTATCTGCCACACAGCAAGCTGCTGCAAAAGTGACTCACAGATCACGGTGTTGTTCGTCATATACATCCTGCGTACACAGTCAAAGACTATATTGCACTGATTTACTTTATGGTACAATCACATTCCTGTCCATTGGGCTGATCCTGATACAGGATGTAATTATGCAAACTATATACTGATATATGCAGCTTCATAGATTTTGCAACTTAGATGAAAGCTTAGAGTGTAATACATTTTGTTCATAATCAGTTTGAGGATTAACCAGTGACTGTTACGCAGTCCTGTTTGCTATCCAATGATTTTTTCTTCTGAGCTACTCATATGACTGACCACCATCTAGATCTGCTTCTGCAGTGTGCAACCTATTCACAAATTCTCTTTTCATGTCACCCAAGCTAGCAAACCTCTGAAACTTTTCCTCCCACCTAATCTTTTGATTGTCAACAATATTACTTATTTACATCTTGCAAGTAAAGCCGACAACCATCCCACACACATATATAGCGCAGAGGTTAATTAATGCTTCCGATCTGTCTGTTTCTCTTTTGCAGGATTTTCTCAGAGATTTCAAAGGCATCATTCCTCTGCACTTCACTTCCAGTGTGTTTCATTAATCCTTTCTACATACTAATTACTTGATCTCTCATTGCTCTTGGTTTTTGAGAGATAAAAGGCTACAGAATGGAAAGCAGAATCCAGTAGGCTATTATTTTTTAACACACCATCAAAAGAGGAACTAATTTATGTTCAGCAACAGATCGCTCCCCATCAGAGTCTGATTCTTGAAGGAACCGATAAGTTGATCGAATGGTACAGCATCTGTTGTGGTCTTAGCAAATGATGATACCTCATGAAAAGTAGGTTTATATAAAAAATTGTGGCTATTTATTAAAAAGTTAATTTAGTATTATAATGAAATTTTTGGGGGTGGGTTTGTTTAAATCCAAATTACATGTTGTCAGCTTAAAATTGTGAGTTAAAAAGAGGATCAAGGCTTTTTCTTTCAGAAAAAAAGAAAAAAAAGATAGCATGGTGTTTTCTCTTGCTCCACACTGGCTTCTTTGTCATGAACCCAGCTTTGACATCAACTGGGTCAAACATGAGGGAGGGAGGGAAGGAGGGCAGCAGCTGGACCCAACCATCAATGTCACCGTTGTTAGTCAACTTTATCAATGTCAGTCTTAGGTATTTCGATTTATTTCACTCTTTTGTCTTAGCATCCGTTTTAACTTTGTGTTTCTGAATATGCTGCTATAGAGAGCATCAGACTGTATGGTGCTGGCATCTAGCACATGGAACATGCAGCCAACACCAGTTTGCTGACAATAAACACACAAATCTTTGAAACATAATTAATGCATCCTGCAAATCAGTGTGAATAAAAAACTGAACAAGTATGTGGTTAAAGCGTGTCAAAATCAAACATTATCAAGTCATTTTTTACTAAGTAAGTTAAAATAAAAAATATGAACCATTACTTCATTTAGGTAAATTGTATAAACCTGTTAAAGCTTTGAGATTGAAACACTGTGTAGTGTGCATCAAAGACAGTCTTTTTTTAAATGACATATATTTTAGTGTAAAAAACAAATTGAAAAAGGAGGTGTTTATCAGAAGAAATAAAATGATGTATGTGGCATCATGAATCAGAGGACAGTTTAGGTTGGGATTTTGGCCTTCTCCTTGTTCCAGTGGCTACATAAATAATGACTGGCAGCTGAAATGGGACTTTGTGACTTTAAGATGTGACTTGGGGAGATGTGGTCTATCTATTGTTGATGAGACAAAAGCGCGAGTCAGATTCATATAGGAGTGGTGGGGAATAACTTCTCATATCCTCATATCAGAGTCACAAAGCCATCCAGCTTAACTTCAATATCCCCACACTTCTTACTGGACATGGGTGAGTGCACAGAATATTTAATAACTCTTATCATTTCTTATTAAATTGATTTGAAAAACTGTGGTTTTCAATAACTTACTAATGCTACCTTTTAATATATAATTTCCATCCTTAGACATTATGTTGCCCTCCTGCACTGTGGGTAGAGTTTAATGCATATTGATTGTGTGTTGTGATATATGAATGACTTTTTTCAGATCAGCCTGATTTACTAATTTAATGATTCACCTTTTGCTCTTACTCTTGACATATAACGGTATTCAATGCAAAGGTAGTTTCAGAAACAGCTTTGGAAACATCACGTGGGTTCGGCTAGGATTATTTTTTCAGTAACAAAAGAAGTCTCTATTGCCTCCTTTAACCTCCTTTGACCATAATCTAAACTGGAACCAGAGTGTCTGAGAGAGATGGGCAGCAACTCCTGTCATGCCAAGGCCATGCCAGGTCACTCATGTGAAAGAGGTCAGATACTCCCACATGTGTCAAGAGCAGAAATTAGCAAATTTCCATGAAAGCTGTAGAGCTAAACAAGTTATGCTAACCCCATTTATTCTCACAAACAACCTGTGTGCTTTCTCCTGCTTTTTTTTAATTATTATTATTTTAACAGCTTTCATGTATTTATTAATTATCCTGAAACTACTGCAGAGGCATTTGTGCTTTTTGCATAGAATTCAAACACGCTATGATGGGATTTTTCTCTTTCACCACAACCACCACTGTAACAGGGCACAGCTGAAGTGTGGGTGTTTGCAAGCACTTTTATTTTTGGGACTATCAGCCTTCCTGCTGTTTCTATTTATACTTTGCAGTTTGTTTAACTTGGAGTCTCTCTTCCCTGGCAGGCACTGACAGAAACATTGAAATTAATGATAAGGTACTTGATGTCACCCAAGGATTTCAGAGCCTGCAAAAATGTCTTATTAAGAAAGGTTGCTGTTGTTATGATGATACTTAAGTTGGCCCCTCCATTCATTATGCTTCCACCCACTCTTTGAACACTTGAACTCAGCCCCTGCTAGCATTGACACTCAGTGCCATGGTACCAATCTCAGACAGCTGTGGATGGAGGGTGGTCTGAGTAGAGACATTGCCAGTTGTGTTGAGATGGTCCTGGTGACCCCCTCCAACCCCACATAGTACATTATAAGTGTGTGCGTTTGTGTATTGTGGCACGATGGTCTTTGTTTGTTTTACATCATTGCCCTTTGTTCCTCCCGATCGCTGCAAACACAATGGATATTGTATCTGCAGCCACAAAGAGAAGCTCTTTCTTCAGGCCCCTGAAGCCAGTTTTTCACCACCATCCCTAACTGGCCCGGTGACGCCTGTGACTGCTGGAGAAAGAGGGCTGGACCAGATTTAGTAAGAGCTAAGCTCTGATGTGTTGGCACAAGCAGAAGAGCTTTCACATACGAATGAAATCAGCGCAGAGACTTATTGTACAGTAGCAATACCTTGTAGGCAGCACTGTACAGCACTGTACAGCACTGCTTGGCACCGGGATCTTTCTCGTTGTGGAGTATAGCATCTGAGGCAGCAAATGTTTCCGGTCAGGCAGCCTTGGCTTTGCAAAGCCTTAGGTGCTTTCCTCTATCCCATTTCTGGCAATGCATTTATTAACACTTTGGATATTTGCTACCTGCTTCAACACCGCCACTTACCCTGGAAGAATTGTATGATATTGTTGTGAAGTCAGTGGTGGCTGCTTTTATTTGGACGCTTCATTCGGAATCGCTGCTTGAACTCTTGTTTGTCACTGCTGTCTATTTTTTTTTTTTTTCTTCTTCTTCTTTTGTTGCTTTTTTCCTGTTGGTGAGGTTTTGGTGTATGCTCATGGATCTGCAGACAGACCGAGGCCTTTTCCATAGCTCCCCCACAGGGTGAAAGAATCCCCTACCGTGGCATAAATGTGCTGTGTGGTTATATGTGCGGTGTGTGCCGCCTGTGTGCTGATATATTATGCCCCCTCAGGTTGTTATGATTGCTGTATCCGGTGCATTGGGGCAGTGCCCTATCCATCCTTGGTGGCCACCTTGCTGTGCTATGCTGGTATGGCGTTATTTTGTGGCTGTGGGCATGAGGCGCTGGCCCAGACCGAAGTCCTCGTCGAGACTTACTTTGCTCGCAATGTTCAGGACTATGTGGTCATGGCCTCTTTGTGAGTGATACTTTCATGAATTCAGCAGCTTTTAAAAATCTATTTTCTCTGAGGAAATGCTTCATTTCACTGTCTGACTGACTTTTTTCTGTGACTATTCCAGTATCAAATACTTCCAGTACGTGATCTATGGCCTGGCATCATTTTTCTTCCTCTATGGTATCCTGCTGCTGGCTGAGGGTTTCTACACAACAAGTGCGGTCAAGCAGACCTTTGGTGAATTCAGGAGTACCCAGTGTGGCCGCTGCCTCAGCTTGACGGTGAGAACGTGGGTGGGAGAGGCGATGGGGGAGGAGGGGAGGAGATAAAGAAGGAGGGGAAATATGATATCAAATCAATCTTAAGATACTACATGTTGGCCTGCATTTAGCTCCGAAGCTCAATGAAATGTTCTTTGTTTCTAATATTTTTATCCAGAAACTTACATTTTGGCTGATATCTCACTGAATGACACCACATTCATCCATTCATCACACTGACACCTGAGGACCTAGTCCACAAGTCTGTAACCTCTCTGTTTTTACAGTTAATCAT
This sequence comes from Rhadinocentrus ornatus, assembly GCA_037177495.1. Taxonomy (NCBI): domain Eukaryota; kingdom Metazoa; phylum Chordata; class Actinopteri; order Atheriniformes; family Melanotaeniidae; genus Rhadinocentrus; species Rhadinocentrus ornatus. The sequence continues at coordinate 7,121,411 of JBAMHW010000017.1, forward strand.
TGTGACATATATCTTGGCCTTCATCTGGCTGGGAGTGTTTGCCTTCACTGCCATTCCAGTCTTCTTCTTGTTCAACATGGAGCAGACCTGCCACAACATTAATATTCTGGCTGAAACTACCCCAAGCATTAATCAGCACGGCTGGATTTGCATGGACGCCAGGCAGTATGGTGGGTTGTTCTTATAATGATTGACCGAATGTCCCCCTGATGAAAATGTTAATGTGTCCTTGTGAGAGCAATGAATCAATCAGTGGGGAGTGACTGCAAGACTGATGGCTGAATTAAATGTGAAATGACAGAAATATCTACAACTTCATCTTAATTTCTCTACTTCTGTTTCCCTGGTAAGCGTGAGCTTGCGTGCGTCATAGCTAGTCACGATTCAGCATTGGTAAGAGATCCCTCATTTACGATGTGTGTTGATTTAAGGTCTGCTTCCTTGGAATGCAATGCCAGGCAAGGTCTGTGGAATGTCCTTGGCATCTATCTGCAAAGCCAGCGAAGTGAGTATAAAATTCCAAGTTTTCTTTTTTACAAAACATTGCAAAATCACATTAGAATCAATGTTTAGGAATTGATATTAAAGTCTACTATGTATCATTTAAATTTTTTTTTAATCAATGACTGATGCCTTACTTCTTATTATATAAATATAATAAATATATTAAACTTACCATTTGTGATGTTTCACAGTTCTATGTCACCTATGACTTATACATAGCTGCATTTGCTGGGGCTGGGATCACTCTCTTAGCACTGGTGAGTAATTGTTTACTTTGTACATGTTCTTTTTGTTTAGGCCTGCTTGTGTAAATGAATCAAATGATTCAAAGATGAATATATGAATGTTTGTTAAATCAAAATGAGAGGGAATGGAAAGACTGAAATTAAATTTTTGGTTATCAAGATATCTTGGAACATAAAAAGTGACTCTTTTACTCTCAATATTCCTGAAACACATCAGTGAACACCATGTTTTTAGCTGAACTATTTTTTACTTAAAAAATTATCCCTACTGCTGCTTTCTACATACATTATGTATCTGATTTATATGACAAACTGTCAACATATTTCAATACTGTGGATGTAAAAAAAAATATATATATATATATATATATGTTACCTTATTTGTCTTCAGGAAATAATATACCAAATTGATTTTCAACGTGTGGATGATTTTAAATCAAAACCATATTTGCATGATTATATTCTTTCTTCTTTTTTTTTAAATAATCATTGAGCAAAATAAGTATAGTCTTTTTTTGCAAATGCTGCTTAATGTCAGTGGTTATCTAGATTATCAGTTTTCGTATTATTTCTTCTCCTTTCATCTCTGCTCCATTCATGTCTGCCTTTGCAGTTCCTGTATCTGGTTGCCACCACCTACAACTATGCAGTTTTGCGGTTCCTGGGCAGAAAAGGAATTCGCTAAGTGTCTCATACATCACCATTGTCTGACTATGAGATGGACAGTCAGCACATGCAACACTTGATTTAAATTATGTTCTTCTATAAAACAACAACTTTTGAACCTGGATTATATGTTTGTTTGTTTTCTTGTGTCAGTTGTTTCTCATCACTGTTATTTACAAATAACAGACAAAGAGATGAAGATAATTCACACCTGGTAATGAGCTTTGGTCTGCTCCACAAGTCATCCTCTCAGATGATTCTCTTAGCTTTGTTGTTCATTTTCCTTTTGCAGGGTGCAGCTCTTATACTCTTTTTGTGAGGCTTCACTGGTGCTCGTGATGTACCACGTTTCATGCATAATTAAGAGCAATGAAAGCTTGCATTGCAGGTCACAACTGTGCACACTATTTGGTGTTTACTGATGCACACATTGGTTCTGAATATGGTTTTGCTGCTGCCTAGTTGTTACCATCTTGTATATCAACATTGTGGAACTAAAGCAGGTGAAGTTGAATGTACCACAGTTTCCTTTGCAGCTTTTCATTTCACAGCATATTTACTATGCATTCTTTCACAACCCATTTTTTCTTTGTCTAAACAACACTATGTAAGAACTGTTGTTGGTTATTACTTAGAATATATTACAAAGGGTTGGCACTTCAATAACTGATCTCCAACTGACTAGTCTTGTGTGTGCTTGCTTGTAATTAAGGCTTATTAAACCACTTAAATCTTAGGCATTTAATTGTCATTCTTATTTTCACAGTATGTTGTATTAAAGCCATGTATGCTGATTGTGAGGTGTTGCATTTAAGCACATGTGGTAATTACTGCTGCCAAATCTTTTAATTACACAATTCTTAAACATTATAGTACTATATATCATCCCTGTCTGAAAGAAAAATAATTAAGATAAACAGAAAATGTTCTCAGTTCACACAGCTCATTATTCATAGTATGCATTGAATGCTCTCTGATGATATATTTGTCCTACATAGGCTTCAGATATTGAGAGTCTTAGAAAAGCAGCCACCACACTGGATCACTTTGTCATGCAGGAACACAGAGGTCAGTAAATCTCCCAGGGCCTTAGCACAAACGCCACACTGCAAAAACATACATAGTATTAAAATGGGCAATGACAGCCAGGAATATTTACTAAATCTTGGATAGAATATAACAAACCTTAAGGCACTCTGAATGGCAGGTCACTGGAGGTTCACTTAATGTTATCTTGACATTTCCATCAATGATTTGATTACAGTAAGAACACACTGCTTTCCCATTGCTGTGGAAAAGAGTTGAAAGAATATGACCCTTTGGTGCATAAATTGTCACTCTATATTAAAATAGTGGGAAAATTATGTGAGATATTAGAAACCTACACAGGGATACGAGTAGTTTCAGTAGAACATGGCTCCTGCGCAGGCTTTCGAAACACTTCAGAACTACAAAAAAATAGCAATCAGCAAATAACTTGATGTATTTTTTTCTTTCTCTCTCTGATTAAAACAAGATACAATACAAACACCACGAATGGCATCGTATTCTTTTATTGTAATATCTTACTCACCTGTTTGTCTCCTCATACTGTTGCTTCAGTTTAGACTTTTCTGAGAGGGACCGTTCTGAATGTGCCACCGGCTCAGGAACTGCTTTAGCTGTAGGTGTTTCAACATCTAATGCATCGGTCAGTTTAATGGCTCTCTCAACTAAGTTAACATTAACAGATTGAGCATCTGAATCAGACACAGATTTAACAGCATCTTCAATGTTTAGCTCCAGCGTGTGGTCACCCTCAGGTGTTGGCTCAACATTTTGTTTAATAATAGCATTCTCAACACACTGAAGTTCACACTTAACTACCTCCACTGCACTGCTCTTTAAAACTGGCTCAGCTGAGGCAGCAAACTCCACTTCACACTTTAAGGACTGGACGGCAGGTTTAGGAACAGGTGATTCAGATATAATATCAGGGTCTGGTTGCACATTTTGAAGTGAAGCAGCCTTTCCTCCTGGTGTTGCTTCATCAACAGCAGCAGTCACAGACAATGATTTAATCTTAACCTCCTTAGCAGCTTCAACAATTTCTTTTGTATCATCTTCTGAAGGAAATCTTTCACCACTGCCTTCAGTTGGGGTTTCAGCTATAGACTGAGTAGAAGACACAAATACTTGAAGAGAAGCGTCTTCTCCTAGTGCCACATCTTTTACTGGTGCCACTGTTTCTGTTGCAGCATCTTTTACTGGTGCTACAGCTTCTCCTGGTGCCAAATCTTTTGCTGGTGCCACTTTTTCTGTTGCAAGAAATTTT
>JBAMHW010000017.1:7148882-7162167 GCA_037177495.1 Rhadinocentrus ornatus
CCTCCTCCCCCGTCCCCCCCCCCCCCCCCCCCCCCCCCTCCCCCCCCCCCTCCCCCCCCCCCCCCTCCCCCCCCCCCCCCCCCCCAATCTCATCGGGCATTTTACTGGTTTTGTGACTATTTTCAAATATTCTGGTGAGGTTTATTCAGATCTGGATCTGAGTAGTGACAAAGTTTCATGTTTAATTTGGTTGTAGCTGGTCCAACATTTTTCAGGTATATGAATAACCAAAAACGGTCAAAAGTTGTGCTGTAATTTCACGTTTTTGGACACAGAGTTGTCTTGTTGATCTTTCCACTTGAATGCATTTTCCACAGATGAAAGGAGGTGGATATGAAAGCGAGGATGCATATCAAAATGCTGAGCTTGTGTTCTTGGATATTCACAATATCCATGTGATGAGGGAGTCACTTCGCAAGCTGAAGGATGTAGTCTATCCCAATATCGAGGATTCACACTGGCTTTCTAACTTGGAGTCCACTCACTGGCTTGAGCACATCAAGGTGAGCATATTACACTTAAATACTGATGATGATGAGTCATTACCCACAATATTAACTTTATTGTGTGTATTTCTGGTGGCTTGTTTGTAGCTGATCCTGGCAGGAGCTCTGAGAATTGCAGACAAAGTGGAGTCGGGGAAAACGTCGGTGATGGTGCATTGTAGCGACGGTTGGGACCGAACTGCTCAGCTCACCTCCTTGTCCATGCTGATGCTGGACGGATACTACCGCACTGTTCGCGGCTTTGAAGTGCTGCTTGAGAAAGAGTGGCTGAGTTTTGGTCATAGATTTCAGCTGGTAAACATCTTTTGTCATTTTGGAAGTATCTGCATAAGATCAGGAGATATGTTTACCTTTAATTGCATTAATGATTGTCCATGTGTTTCTGGCAGCGCATCGGTCACGGTGATAAAAACCACACAGATGCAGATCGTTCACCAGTTTTTATTCAGTTCATTGACTGTGTCTGGCAGTTGACTCGCCAGGTAAGCTAACAACTTTAGATGTAGGGCACTAACATTGGAAAAAGAAGAGTTTTAATAATAATAATAACAGTATCCCCCTTACATTTAAGTTTCCTGCAGCTTTTGAGTTCAATGAATATTTCTTGGTAACCATCCTGGATCACTTGTACAGCTGCCTGTTTGGGACATTTCTATGCAACAGTGAACAACAGAGGGTGAAAGAAGTAAGAAGTTTTTTTGTGTGTGTTTTTATTTTTTCCCCATTAGGAATGTGTAAGCTAGTGTCAATACTATGGCCTACTGATTAGCATGCAGAATTTGAAAGCAAAGCTCAAAAGCATTCAAGACAAGAAGCGCAAAATGTTGTGGTAGATCTAGAGTGAAGTGTCTACATCTTTCATTTACAGGAGATTCCCAAGAGGACAGTCTCACTGTGGTCCTATATTAACAGCCAGCTAGAGGAGTTTACCAATCCTTTGTATGTGAACTATTCCAACCACGTGTTGTTTCCAGTAGTCAGCCTACGCCATCTGGAGCTTTGGGTTGGCTACTACATCCGCTGGAACCCTCGCATGAGACCTCAGGTATGCCGCCAAACCTGCTTTTTGTTTACTTCACTGAACTATACAACCCTGAGCTTTACAAAACAACCCTTTTCAATCGTCTTCAAGGAACCTATTCACCAGCGTTACAAGGAGCTGTTAGCAAAGCGGGCTGAGCTTCGGAAAAGAGTAGATGAGCTGCAGCGGGAAGCAACGAATCGCTCAGCATCTTCGTCCTCTGAGCGGGCGGGCTCCCCCACACGCTCCATCACTCCAGTGCAGACCTTTGTTTGACACTGCTTGATGTTTGTGACCATTGCACAAGTGGAGCTCTACATGTGAGTGGGTGCCCTACTATAATAACTAGGGTCACTCTTGGAGCCATGAAGGGCCTGTGTGCCAAACTCTGTCTGTAACATGCATTGATACACTACCACCAAGAGTGAATAGTCAGAGTACTGTATCAGCATTTCTCACAATCATGTAGAGCCTGGTTGTGACACAAGTGTCTGTCTCTCAGAACACTGGAGAAGAGCCATATTAAACTCTTCCTGTATGGGGAGAGGACATGTAACCAGAATAGTGAAGACTTTGTAACCTATTGACCTACCTACAATCAGTGTTATTTTTTGTTTTTTCAATTACAGTAAATATTAATCAAGTTAAATGTTTATGCCCTATATGCTTCATAGGAACACACACTTCTTGGTATTCATCTGAAATCACTACAGGTTATAAATTGTAAATATAAAAACTGCTGCAGAAGCTCGAACTTGCTAGATCTAAACTAAATGGTTTGGAAGTTATTGAATATTGATTTTAAAACTGTAGCTAAATAGCTGTACTTCTAGCTTCTGATTCTGATATTGAAAAATAGGTGTAGTGAGGATTAGAAAAAGTTGGGAATGTATCAACAAATCAATCCTTTTAGACTGTTGTGACCAAATATCTGCTTAACTTTATGACTACATATCACGTCATATATAACATTCCTCTCACTAAGTGATTTAGGTTTTGCAAGTTTAGATTTTCTAAGTAGTTAACATTTATTTATTATCTTTAACTCCAGATTTGTATTTATGTGTCTTATTGTTTCTCATGTCATGAATCAATGACAGATGTTTCCAGGCAATATTAATAAGCTATTACTAAGTATGCAATAGATAATTTGCCACAATAGTCATTTATTGCGTTTTTTATTTGAACATTTCTTGTAGATGCCTTCTGCAGATAGTATTTGTTTTAAAGCAGCAAAAATGTGTAATAAAACTAAATATTTTCCTTTTTTGATTTAATACATCTCAATTAATTATGTGCCTTTTCTGACTAACTTGGAGAACAGCAAAAGAGTAGCGTACACTGCACAATTTGTAATGTTAAATGATAAATACATTGTTAGCGTTTTCCACTGTGGACGTGTAAACTTGCATGAAGTATCCAACTCACTGCACCTCAAGGATACAGGATGGTTTGAACTTTCATGCACAAAACTCCCTCCTCACAACTTTGTGTTTTAAAGTATAAGCTGACCACCCCATGGCACCAGCATTAATCATCTCCGGTTATGTGTAGGATGTTGCTGTGAAGTGTGAGACAAAGAGTGCCTTTCTTGATAAATTAAGAAAGATGAAGTCTGGACATAACGGTATTTGTGGGGAAAATTTTATGCTAGACTGCAAACATTTTCTTTCCATCTCATTCTTACACTGTAGCTTTTAGTTGTGCAATAGCCATAGCAGACTCATTCTTCCTGTAGCTTTTGCATTCAGTTCAAGCATCTACTTTTGCCTATAAATGAACATCTGTATTGACACTAATAATGAATTACTCTCCCTTTAACATGTATGCTATTAAAAACACAAGTCCACACTGTTAAAGTGAGGCTGTATGTGTTCCAAGACTTGAATTAGCAAGTTGATGTAAAACACACAATGTCAAACTGTACTGCTTTAAACTATTAAAAGTGATGACACTATTTAGTCAATCTTTTGACATGTGCATTCTTTGAGTAAGACGTAAAATTATTTCAGTGCACTAATCCAACCATTCTTTAAATATTTGATCCTGTAAGCTTTTTAGTTGGGTTTGAAAAACATTATTCAAGTTACAGATTCAGGCTTAAATGTATTTTGACTTTAGTTTATGGGTCATTTTTGTTCCCATTGTCTAAGTGCATTGGAACCAAACCATTTTGGGGTGTTATGTTGACAGGAACTTAATAAAAGACTTCATACATTTATACCATGGATGCCAACACTGAAGTAACGTCAGAATGAAATAATTCCATCTAGATTTTAAGTCCATTTTGATAAGCTTAACTTGAGTTTAGAGACCAACATTAGGAATTGTTATTCATATGACCAATGTACAAGTATTTATTTGGTAATTGTTAAGGCAACACTTTTGTTTGCTTAACTTATGACAATATAATTGCATTGTTTGAGCCATTTACCACATTGTGATGTCCAAGATGTTCCGATTCAGAGATAGGAGTGAAATAGGATCCTATATTTTTTATATATTTTTGTCAAATTAGCCCCATATTAAGTTAAAATTGATTACTGGTCATACCTTTAGCTGTTTTTCTTTCAACATAGCTTCAAAATTGCTATAATCTTAATGGCACAAAAATAAGAGATTTTTGTTTGATCAATTATTTCTACCTTTTAATAATACCAGTTGGTGCTGTATTAGACACCATTAAAAGTCACCTTTACAACAAGGTATAACCTTGGTATATTAAAAATGTGCTTCTGTGGAATCAACACTGCTAAACTAGTGGGTGGTGTCCCACAAAATGTGTCAAAATCCTGTTTTCCTGTTTGTATTCCTTCCTGTTTTGATATTCAAGTGCTGCCAGGTTTGTTTCAGTAACAGATGTATGACTGACAAATGATTGGCACCTAATTCATAGAAAGACATACCAGAATGAGTTCCTAGTGCCAGCGGTGGTCCTATATCCAGAATTTGGGACCTTACTCCATCCTCCCTCAAGGATGTCTCTCCCCCACAGAGCCAGTATCATGAGTACTTCCAGTAGAACAAGGGTGCCCAAGTCTGGTCCTCACAATCTACTATCCTGCAACTTTTAAATATATCCCTTCTCCAACACACCTAAATCAAGTGGCTGAATTCCCTCATTGGCATGGCATTCAGTTCTGCAGAGGCCTGGTAACGGGCCTTTCATTTGATTTAGGTGTGTTGTAGAAGGGATTTATCTAAAAGTTGCAGGATAGTAGATCTCACGGACCGGACTTGGACATCCTGGTGAAAAACGTTAAAGCAACCTGCACACTACAAAGAGCGCCATCTTCCTCTCCAACATTCGTTTCCTGTCGCGGAAAAATGAATCATCTGCAACTTCAAAACATGAGATGAGGAACTGCTATGTCAAAATTGTGACAGAAACATGTCTCAACCCATCAATACCTGGACATCGCAGTTAGCACTGAGGAATTCGCAACATTCCATGCGGACAGGAGCTAACATAACATTCCGGGGCAGGTGCTCAGGGAATGTGCAGACCAGTTAGTTAGTGTCCTGACAGATGTCTTTAACACATCACTGGACCAAGCCACAGTGCCATCATGCTTCAAGTCTGCCACCATCATCCCAGTGTCGTGAAAACCTGAGATTACTTTCTCAACGATTTTCGGCCCATTGCACTGCCATCATGATGAAGTGCTTTGAGAGGCTGGTAAAAGAACATTTCTCCAGACTCCTTTCCATGCTCAACCCCTTCCAGTTTGCCTACCAACCTAACGGCTGCACTCTACACCAAAGCCTTTAACACCTGGAAGAGAACATTCATATGCAGATGCTGTTCCTGGACCTCAGTTCAGCTTTTAATACCATCATCCCACAGCACCTGGTAGGCAAACGGGGACCCCTGGACCTCAGCATCCCCCTGCGGAACTGGCTGCTTGACTTCTTCACAGACAGACCACAGTCAGTGCAGGTCGGATAGAAGACCTCAAGTAGCATCACTCTCAGCAGAGGCTCCCCTCGGCTGTGTCCTGAGTTCTCTGCTGTTCACGCTGACACACAACTGCATCCACAGATATGCCACAAACCCCATTGTGAAATCCGTGGATGACACAACAGTGGTGGGCCTCATCAGGAACAACAAGAACCTGTCCTACAAAGAGGAGGTGGAGTAGCTGGTGCGCTGGTGCAGAGACAATAGCTTGATCCTAAATGTGGACAAGACCAAGGAGATCATTGTCGACTTCAGACGAACCAGCCCAGCCACGCCCCACTTTGCATCAACAACACGGCCTTGGAGGTGGTCAGCAGCATAAAGTTCCTGGGGGTGCACATCACAGACGATCTCACCTGGTTTGTGAACACTGCATCGCTGGTCAAGATGGCACAGCAGCAAATGTACTTCCTGCAGAGGATGAGAAGAGCCCACCTGCCCCAACCGATCTTCACAAAATTCTACAGGAGCACCATAGAGAGCATCCTTACCAGGTGCATCTCTGTGTGGTGTGGAGGCTGCAGTGCCTCCGGCTGGAAAGATGTGAGGCGAGTGGTGAGGACAGCAGAGAGGATCATTGTACCCCCCTCCCGTCCATCCAGGACTGTGCTCAGACGTGTTTTGGGTTAGGAAGATCTGCAGTAACTCTGAACACCCCTACCATGCACTGTTTACCCTGCTGGCCTCTGGAAAGAGGTTCTGCAGCAGTCAATGAAGGACAACCAGGTTCTGCAACAGCTTTGTCCCCCAGGCCATCACACAGTTAAACACATTAAACTATGAACAGCCCTCACTGTTACTGGACATTACTCCTCTACCTACTGCATTTTCTTTTTTCTTTTTTACCACTTATTATTAATAGCAGTGTTGTGTATAAGATACAAATATTTAAATCTCTGCACCTAATCACCTGCACTGTAATGTATCCTCACGTCTGTATACTGTAAACTGAAGCCTATGCAAACAACGTTTTGTTTTGTTATAATATAATATTATATTATAATATATAAACCTAGCAGAGCTCTTAGATTCAAAGAGTCCAGACTAAACATGCAGAAGCAGCGTTTAGCTGTTATGCTGCAAACAGGTGGAACAAACTGCCAGAGGAGATTAAACTTTCCAGGTTAAAAACTTTTTTTTTTTCTCATGTGCCCATGAATGAATTCTGCACGTTAACTTTTCAACTTCTCTATTTTATAATTTTAAAGTAATTTATGATTTTATTGTGATCCTTGCTGGGGGTTTTCTGCCTTTTACTATTTCATAATATCTGTAATGCTTTTGTTTTATGTACATGTCCTGTACATAAAACGTGCTATACAAATAAAACTGCCTTGCCTTGTATACACCTGCTGTGGACAAAATGACAATAGTCTCTCTCTTCTCTTTCCCTCTCTTAAAGATATAATAATTACACATTAAATGCTCTTACGCCAGAATTAATTAATAAATAATAATACAACTGTGCTTAAACGTTTAAGTAATCAAACTATTTGGTGGTACCATAGTGATGGTGCGAAAATGTGCTGCCTAGGCACGTGATTGGCTAGGCTCATTTCAAAATGCGAATCCCGCGGACGGATATTGTGTCGCGATAGGTTTCCTTTCTTCCTCGGGAGCTGTCGGCCACTTCCGGCTAAATGACGACTACGGCGTTGATACAAAAAGAGAGAAGGAAAACACAAGGAAAATATCAGTCTTGGCGAGAACAGAAGAAACTTAACCTGTACGGGCAGATTGTTATGAAAGGAATGCTAATGCGGCGACATAACTAACAGCTGATATCAAGTCATTGTAGACGGAAAGCGCAGTGAAAGATCACCGATATTTGGAGTTTATTGTTCTTCAGCTAAGCTATTTCTGTTGCGCTACATAGCCAAGCTTGCTAACATTGGCTAACGCTGGATGCCAACACGGTTCTTAACTCTCAGTTTAGCGGGCGGCTTGAAAGGAAATAGCACAGTTAATCCGTTTAATTTGCAGCTGGACTCTGATATCCTCTTCTAGCTCAGTGGCTTCAGTTGGTCGAGAATGGCAACGTCGGCTCTGTACGCCTGTACGAAGTGTAACCAGCGGTACCCCTTCGAGGAGCTGTCGCAGGGCCAGCAGCTGTGCAAGGTTGGGGAGTGTGTATGCTCTCTAGGGTGACTGTGGACAAGACGCAAACAATCACTAGCTTAATGAGTGTTAATGTATGTGAGTGTTGCTGCAATCTCTAGCTACAGAGATGGTATTACGACACGCAGCGGGTTAGCTAGGCTCAGATTATGTAACAAGGTGGAAAACAGCCGTATTAATGTAACCGTGTATAGATCATTGTTAACTTATCATGGACTGTACAAAAGATTCATACCAGAAGTACCACACCCTTACTTGCTGGATATTCGTTAATAAGGCATTATAGTAATTATACTGTTACTAACTCATACTGTGTCCATTTGCCAACATGTTGCTCCTGTGGTTCTCCTCACAGCGTGTAGTTAAGAAGCTTGTATTAAAATGTTTTAATAGTTTTAAAACTTTGATTGTCAAGCAAAACTTGTTTTTCACATCTTTATTTCAGTGTGATCCACACTTTCTTTAAATATTCTTCAAGTACTTTATATATTTATGATCAGTAATTACAGGACTGCTTAGGTATTGCTACTATGGCTGTAATCATGTAAACGCAGAGATTTCTTTGTTAATGGGTCTTCCAGCTAAATTTAGTTTCCCTACTAAATAAGTAAATATTCTGTGATGAAATGCAGGAGTGACTGAGAAAGCAAAATATATAGTAGACTTTTTCCCAGCAATATCAAATAGACATATTTCTGATTTTTACACTTGACATTCAAGCTAAGTTAGTATTTTACAAGTTCCCTGTAATAGTTATTGGGTTTTGTCAAGAAAGGATGTAAAAACACTGATTTTTTTTGTGTGTACCACAGGAGTGTCGCATTGCCCACCCAATAGTAAAGTGTACATACTGCAGATCTGAGTTTCAGCAGGAGAGGTGAGAATTTTCGTTTTAATCTTTTACTAATGCAAGTGCATACGGATTTTTAAATTATTAGTTATTATGGTTTTGATGGCGATGTGAACTCTTGTTTATTCTTTTTCAGTAAAACAAATACAATCTGCAAGAAATGCGCACAGAATGTCAAACAGTTTGGAACAGTAAGTATCAGATTTCTCACAAAATGTCTTTTTAACAGCAGTTAAATTTAAGACTGACTCCAACTTCATTTATTGGATGGCATAAATTAAAAATAAAACATCTATATTCATGCAGTGTTGCCTGCCTAATATATTCTATTCTTTTTAAGCATTTTCTCCTTTTTTTTTTTTTATTTCTGTTTTACAGCCCAAACCTTGCCAGTACTGTAACATCATTGCAGCTTTTATCGGAACAAAGTGCCAGCGTTGTACCAACTCAGAGAAGAAATATGGACCTCCACAAACCTGCGAACAGTGCAAACAGCAGTGCGCTTTTGACCGTAAGGAGGAAGGCAGGAGAAAGGTACAAACCTGACTCACAAGTAATCTGATTATACCAAAAATGTGTTGCAACGAGTTTTATGAGCTGCTGTCTCCTACGTGTGCTGCAGGTGGATGGAAAACTGCTGTGCTGGCTGTGTACTCTGTCCTACCGCCGTGTCCTGCAGAAGACTAAGGAGCAGAGAAAGGGCTTCGGTTCATCCAACTCCTCATCTCTGAATGAGAAAGACCATCACTCCAGATCACACCATCATCACCACCACCAACACAGACACAGCAGTTCTCACCACAAGTATGTCTTGTGACACTTTGAGCACATTATAGTAAATTACATCAATATAATGAGATGCTATAGTATCAGATGCTGTTTGCTAAGTTTAGCCATCTTTCACAGACTCAGTGGGAGCTTGAGTCCTGAACAGGAACCAGGACTGTGGAAGCAGAGGTACAACTCTATTCTTTGAACTGCATGATAGGCCAAGGAAAGCGGTATATTTAAATGTATTTTATCCACAAATTTTCTACTTTCATATTTGTTTTGTTTTGCAGCCATAAATCGTCTTCAATCCAGAAGGAGACTCCAAAGAAGAAACCAAAACTGGAGATGAAGCCATCAAACGGGGACAGGTATGATGTGCCATAAATGATGGGGGAAAATTACATTTGGTTCGGCTTGCAACTATGTTAACATAATAAAAAAAATTCATGTGTCCATACAGATGCAGGTGTTTGTCTCCCGCACTGGTGAACATCTCGGTATTAACACTTGATGCTTTTTTCTTTTATCCCATCAGCAGTTCCATCACCCAATCTATGGATTCTGGCGGAACAGACAACTTCATTCTCATCAGCCAGCTGAAAGAGGAAGTGATGTCTCTGAAGAGACTTCTGCAGCAAAGAGATCAGACCATTCTGGAGAAGGATCGAAAGGTGGGTTATCGGTCTCGACTGAGCTCCACTCATGGCCGCATGAATGTGGGTTGTTCTCTCCTTTTTGGTGTTGATTAAATGATTCAATTCTCTTCCAGCTCACAGAGCTCAAAGCAGACTTTCAATACCAGGAATCAAACATGAGAGTGAAGATGAACCAAATGGAGAAGGCGCATAAAGAGGCTATGGAGCAGCAGCAGGTACAAATACATCTGTTCGTCTGTCATCTCTTAAAGATGCTAAGTTATGCACTACAATAGTTGCTTTCAACATCGTACTTTGATATTTTGCAATATTTTCAGAGGTTTGTCTGTGTTTTTCTCTGTATTGCTTCTTTTTAAGTAATACAACTTGTACTCCTGCTTTGCTGCATCAAACAATCATTTATAATTCAAATGTTTAGATGTGCTGATTAATATAAGACGATACATATATATCATTTTGTAGATTGATTTGACAGTTTCCAGCATGATAACTATGACTGACTGATCGAGTAGATCAGATAGTTTGCCTGTTAAATTTAAGCACGGCATGCACACAGTAATCGAAACTGTAACATCACGCTTAAAATAAATTTTGACACTGTAAGTGAAGAATGCTCAATGTTTTAAGTTGTGCTAAAGTTTGTTTTATTAATGCACACAAAAGTTTGTATATATATACAGAGAGTCAACTCAAGGACAGCAGCATTTCTTCCCAAAATATGAAGTGCAGTGTAGCTGCATGAAGATATTTCTTGATTAGGACTTGCCAATTCAATAACTCATAAACATACCTGTTACAACCATTGCATAATAATGTGATTGCAGCCATTTGGGTTGACAGTGATCATTGTTCATTGTTTGGCTTTTGAATTAAATAAAGTTGTATAATGTGTTGTTTTTTTAAGCTGGATTTTACTCACTGTTGAATTGGATTCAGAGATTTTTAAGGAGTGAGATTAAGATAATGTAATCTTGAATGGGTTTGGATTATATCTAATAGTGTTTTCTTTTTGTTATAAAATTTGTCATTGTCAAATGCAGTTTAACACAGTTCATTATTTGTTTCCACAGACCAAGAACAGGGAGCTGATGAAACAAGTGGCTGCCCTTTCAAAGGGGAAAAAGTTTGATCGGACAGGAAGTTCACTGCTGTTGCCCTAACAGAAGGCCAGCCAGCGGGTGACAACACAGAGCGGCTTCATTTTCCTAACACTGTGAAAGTCTCCCTCCTGTGTTTCCTCATTGCCATCTACATCGATTACTTCTTAATTGGTGAAACCAGAAACCATGTTATACATGGAAGTAATTTGTAAAATTTAAAAAAAAAAAAAAAAGCAGGGGGGGGGAACCCTCACAACCTTTCGCTGTTAACAAATTTTAGATATTTTATGGCGACTTTCCGCTCTGGATCATTGGACATGACTTTGGATGGCGTGGAGGATGAAGCCCTCGTTTTTAGCACTGCCGGGCAAAAACAAAAAAAGCATGGTGAGCTTATGCCGAGAGTATTCTGGTAACTCAGTGTGTCCACTTGATTTTTATGGATGTCATGCGTTTATTTATTCAACGGTATTTCTTAGCTTTTTTATTTCCTCACAAAATACTGAGAGAATATCCCACATTTTGGGATTTTCTTCAAAAGCAATTAGTTATATTTTTCTAAATGGATGCGATTGTGGAAGACAAGCTCTTCCAAATAGAGACCATGTGCAACTTTACAATGTATGCAAATGCCAGTTCGGTTACCACTGATCTGCTGCTCAACAATAGAGACGTCTCAGTAACATTTCAGTAAACAACCAATGAGCACTCCGAGCGGCTGTCGGATAGATGTCTCTTGGCTGCCCTCTTTTCTCACTGTGTGACAGCTGTAGTGCTTTGCTGTTTCTCTTTAGTGGAACGATTGTAATATTGCATGATTTTACTGCCAGATACCGGATGGCATTGTGGTCAAATGTCTTTCCCCCTCTTTTAATTAGCTTTTTTTGTTTGTTTGTTGTTGTTTTTTTTGGTTTTTTTTGTCTTTTCTTTTTTTAAGAATCACTTGTAAATGTATTACTGGGGTCAGCCATTGTATTTAAACTATTGCTTGTATCTGTTTTAGTGAGTACAGTACGTGTATGGTAAGGCCAGTTAAAATGAACATGTCTAGAAGATGCCTTTTAAAGGAACACTTCTATCACCCTACATTATTGGGCTGGTTTCATACTGTGGCGTTCAGGATCACTTTTGTACTTTTTTCCAATCTCAAGTGTTTAAAACTATTAAAACTGGCTAAGCTATTAGTGTGTGCTTCTTTTTAATAACATTTAAACTATTTTACTATTAAGGTTTCATAGTAGGACATCTATTACTATTATAAACCAATTTTCCTGAAAAGTAGTTTTCTTAAATGCAACAGGAACATAAATCTGTAATTTGGTAGTTCATTTTAATATTAGCAGGCAAGAATACAAAGGAAATTATTTTCTTTACTAACTAACTTAAAGATTATGTTGCTAAAGAAGAGGCAAGGCAGAGACCCGTCACCTTCAGACATTTTCTAATGGCTGCTGTAGTTGGATGTATCAGGAGGAGATGAGGTGGAATATCGAGCTGCTGTGGACATTTTTGTTGCATGGTGTGAGCAGAATTATCTGCAGCGTAATTTTACAAAGACTAACTAATCGGACTTTAGGAGAGCCAAAACACCAGTGACACCTGTTTCAATACAGGGTGTCAATGTGGAAGTGGTGAAGGATTACAAATACCTTGAAGTGCATATTGACAATAAACTGGGCTGGGTTAAGAACAATGCTGCACTTTACAAGAAGGGCCACTGTTGTGGCCAGTGCTGAGAGTTGCAGAAACAAACTGATCCGCAAAGCCATGGTGGGGAGGAAGCTGGTCTCTCTGACAGTGGTGTCGGAGAAGAGAATGTTGTCCATAATAAAGAAAATACTGAACAATACCTCCCACTTGCTGATCAGTCACAGGAGTACGCTTAGTGAGAGACTGATACCACCTAAATGCTCCACTGAATGACACATGAAATCATTCCTACCTGTGGCCATCAAACTGTACAACTCCATTCAGCAACAACATCCACTGTTATACATTTACACTTTGCACTTCTGAATTTTTATTTTATTTTACTGACTTTAATTTCAAAATTCTGATTTTTTTTAAAGGTCAGAATTCTGACTTAAATCTCAGGATTCTGAAATTAAAGGCAGAATCCTGTTTTTTTCCCTCAGAATTCTGAAATTTAGGTTAAAATAATTATTTTTTAAAAGTATAGAAAAGATTTAAAAAAACGGAATTCTGAGATTTGTCAGTGGACCTAATACAAATATTTTATTTTATTTTATTTTATTTTATTTTATTTTATTTTATTTTATTTTATTTTATTTTATTTTATTTT
>JBAMHW010000017.1:7172218-7188038 GCA_037177495.1 Rhadinocentrus ornatus
ACCCCTCGAAGATTTCTAAGTGGGAGAACTTGCAAAATAGCAGGGTGTTCAAATACTTATTTTCCTCACTGCATATAATATATGTGTGTTATTTAGGGAGCATAAATAAGCCTTTAGTCAGAAATAATTATTTTAACTCGTGCCTACATGTCTGTTGTTATGGTAAATTATATTATAGTATGTTCTTTTCTTCTAGGCATTTGAAAACAACCTCTTCCGTGCTCCAATCTACCTGCACAAGATGCCAGAAACAGATTTCTTGGTCATACGGACTCGTCATGGCTACTACATTAGAGAGCTAGTGGACATTATTGTTGTTGGTCAGGAGTGCCCCTTGTTTGAAGTACCAGGGCCCAACTCTAAACGAGCCAATACTCACATCAGAGACTTCTTGCAGGTATGTTAATCTGCCCAAATCCCCCCGAATCTTCAGTAGTTGTCGTTTCAAGTGCTCATCTGTCATGTTTGTAATTGGCAGGTATTTATTTACCGCTTGTTCTGGAAGAGTAAGGATCGCCCTCGGAGAATCCGTATGGAAGATATAAAGAAAGCTTTTCCCTCACACTCAGAGAGCAGCATCAGAAAACGGCTCAAACTCTGTGCTGACTTTAAACGAACAGGTACTTCTTATCCCATTTCCCAATTTGCAAACACTTGTTTCCTCTACTCATCTTCTCTCCTCGCATACCATAAGAGGTGCGAGCAGAGAAGGTGAGGACAGATGCAAGAAGAAAGGAGGCGAGTTGACAACCATACAGTAAAATCTTGGCTTCGAGTCCATAATTTTAAATCAACATCTACAAAACACAGATGCATAATCAAAGTATTAAGTTGTTCCTGCCTACAGCGATATTTAATTATTTCTGTTAGTTGAGCATTTAATATGTTTTGACAAAATATATATATTAATGTTAATGCATTCACATTGTGGGACTAAAATATCAAGCCCTTTCAGAAGTCATGAAAGCCAAAAATACTAAAGCAAAGTATACACCAACGTATCCCCATTTATCGAACCTGCAGCAAGCCTCTTATCTCCTAGACTCTTTCCCCTCCAGGTGCGTTTTTAGTAATTGAGACATTGTTCAAAACATTACTAATGAACAATTCCATATCACACACAGGAGGTAAGTTGTTTAATGGCAGTATAAGGAGACAAGGTATGGCTGTCCACTACTAAAAACTAATTGTTTGTAATAGGGGACAGCCATACCTTGTCCATAATGGTAATAAAATGATTATGAGATTTATCCTTGCTTTTCTGGGTGCATTCTGGTAAACATAAACAAACAAAAAAAAGGTGAAGTTCCCTGTCCTCATGCCAGGGATGGACTCCAACTGGTGGGTGTTGAAGCCTGACTTCAGATTGCCCACAGAAGAGGAAATCAGAGCCATGGTGTCTCCGGAGCAGTGCTGTGCTTATTACAGCATGCTGGTGGCTGAGCAGAGGCTCAAGGTATATTGCTATCAAATAACTTTTAATGACAAAAGTAAATACTGTTTCTACTGTTTCACTATAATAATTGGGCCTCTTTAGGATGCTGGATATGGTGAGAAATCTTTCTTTGCTCCAGAAGAGGAGAATGAAGAGGATTTTCAAATGAAGATTGATGATGAGGTATTTGTGAAATTGTTCCATTATTGTGGCATTAGCTCACCCAGACTAGAAGTAAAAGTAAAAGTTGTCAGATCCATTTCGTCTTGTGTTACATGCTGTAGGTGCGGACAGCTCCTTGGAACACAACCAGAGCCTTCATTTCTGCCATGAAGGGCAAGTGCCTATTGGAGGTTACAGGTGTGGCAGATCCTACAGGCTGTGGCGAGGGTTTCTCTTATGTGAAAGTGCCCAACAAGCCCACCCAACAAAAGGTTTTTCTTCCTTTTTATTTCTGAACTGAAATAATGCTATCATAGCTTAATTTTAAGCCCATTTTCTGTTTGTTGTTAACTTTTGTTACTTTTTTTCAGGATGACAAAGAGCCCCAGCCTGTTAAGAAGACAGTTACAGGGACAGACGCTGATCTGAGGAGGCTCTCGCTTAAGAATGCCAAGCAGCTGCTTCGCAAGTTCGGTGTTCCGGAGGAAGAGGTAAGATTCTTAATATAAATTTATCTGTACGAGAAATGATTGTTTTATTTATCACAGTAGTGTATAACTTATATTAATCTAACTTACGTCTGTGCTTGTCTCGTGTATTTACTTAAACTTTCCAAAAAAAAGTGGTTGTAGTGCCACATTTTTTTCAGCCTTGTACAAATTGGTGTTTTTGTCCTTATGATAGATCAAGAAACTCTCCCGCTGGGAGGTTATTGATGTGGTGAGGACCATGTCCACTGAGCAGGCGCGCTCAGGTGAAGGTCCCATGAGCAAATTTGCTAGAGGCTCTCGTTTCTCTGTTGCTGAACACCAGGAGCGCTATAAGGAGGAATGCCAGAGAATCTTTGACCTGCAGAACAAGTGAGACTCTTGTTAGCATTGCGTATGTACATGATTCTGTCTGCCCTGTGCAGATGTGAAGTTCCTTTTCTTGTTGTGCCCTCCCACCACAGAGTATTGGAGTCGATGGAGGTGCTCTCCACAGATACAGACAGCAGTTCAGCAGAAGATAGTGACTTTGAGGAGATGGGTAAAAACATTGAGAATATGCTACAGAACAAAAAGACCAGTTCCCAACTTTCCCGTGAGAGGGAGGAGCAGGAGAGGAAGGAACTGCAGAGAATGCTGATGGGTGAGGAGAGCGATCGAGATAACAAGGCACGCAAGGAGCGGCGCAAAGGCTTGTGTAAGTTTGTTTGAATGATACACCAATACATATTACCTGACATTTTAAGATTGTCTTTAATTTTAAGCCTTCCTTCTCTTGACTTTATAGCCAGTTCCCTATCCACCAGCTCTCACAAAGATGATGACACGTCTTCCGTCACGAGCCTAAACTCCTCAGCAGGACGCCGACTCAAGATCTATCGCACCTTTAGGGATGAGGATGGCAAGGAATATGTGCGATGCGAGACAGTTCGTAAAGCTGCAGTCATTGATGCCTACACCAGAATCAGAACCACCAAGGATGATGAATTCATGTAAGTCTTTTTTTTTTTTTTTTTTTTTTTTTTAATCAAACTCAGAATCCCGCTTGAGGGAGTGATTTTGAAGACGACATCATACTAAACAAATGTTTTTTACTTACCAAACAGCATTTAATAGATAGATAGGAGGCATCTGTCCGTTGCTACCTATAATAATCAATATCTGAATAATTTGTGTTCTGGTTATGTGGACTTCACATTTGATCTTTTTTTTTTTTTAATTTAGTCTGAAATCAACTTGTATGATTGTTAAGTCACTGTCACATGTTGTAAATATGCTGAAAGTATAGCATCTAACTAAAACCAGCTAAAAGGAGCAAGGAACTAATAGAAAGACATAAAATATAAATTCTGTATAAAGTGAATGTTTAATATCATTGATTGTGACTCTTTGTTATTGCAGACGAAAGTTTGCCCTCTTTGACGAGCAGCACAGAGAAGAGATGAGGAAGGAGCGCCGTCGTATTCAAGAGCAGCTCAGGAGGTTGAAGAGAAACCAAGAGAAGGACAAGACCAAAGGACCCCCAGAGAAGAAGGCAAAGAAGGTCAAAGAGAGACCAGACCTCAAGGTAAAAGTAAGCTTGCTGATTCAGTTCTAAAGTTTTTTGTTTTTTTTCTTATCAGCTTCTTGGCACCTTTCTAAATACAAATTGAAGGCTAATAAACAATTTTGGTGCCGTTACTAAATTAATTTTTAGTTTTAGTATTATCAATATATAGCACATGTTGATTATTGTCGTGTTCCTTAATGTTTGCCTCTTTTTCCTAGCTGAAGTGCGGCGCATGTGGAGCTATCGGACACATGAGAACCAACAAATTCTGCCCACTGTACTATCAAACCAACGCTCCACCCTCAAACCCAGTTGCCATGACAGAGGAGCAGGAAGAGGAGCTGGAAAAAACTGTCATCCACAATGATAATGAGGAGTTGATCAAGGTGGAGGGTACCAAAATTGTGCTGGGCAAGCAGCTCATTGAAAAGTAATGGGTGGTTGTTTTACATGTTGTGTAAAATATGTTTTTCATTTAAATTCAGTGGATGTTATACAACATCTACCCTCTAGTTGATAATTTCTTTTCCCTCCTGCAGTGCTGATGAGGTGCGCAGAAAGTCTTTGGTACTCAAGTTCCCCAAGCAGCAGCTGCCACCAAAGAAAAAGAGACGTGTAGGCAGTGCAGTCCATTGCGACTACCTCAATGTAAGTATTGTTTTTACAGCATGTTGTATCGTTTTAATTATCTTTAGCTGTCTTTTTTAATAATTTTTGTTTATTGATAGAAACCACACAAGGCTATCCACCGCAGACGCACTGACCCCATGGTTACACTGTCTTCAGTGCTAGAAAGCATAATCAATGACATGCGGGATCACCCCAATGTAAGATCTGTCAGGCAACCCACAATATCTTTTTGATCCCATACACTTTATTTTCCATCTCATCTGTACCAACTTTGTCTCTTCAATTTAGACGTACCCCTTCCACACGCCCGTCAATGCCAAGGTCGTGAAGGATTACTATAAGATAATCACTCGGCCCATGGACCTACAGACGCTAAGAGAGAATGTACGCAAGCGGATGTATCCATCGAGGGAGGAGTTCCGTGAAGCCGTGGAGCTTATTGTTAAAAACAGTGCCACCTACAATGGTAATGTTAAAAGAACATTTTAAAAACCTCTTCAGGTTTGAAAGTAATTCATTTACACTAAAATTAATTACACTTCAAGGTCACATCAGTTTGTTAAGATGTGTCTTGTGGGGTTTTTTTCCGCTAGGGGCAAAACATCCCATAACACAAGTGGCACAGTCCATGCTGGACCTGTGTGATGCGAAATTGAAAGAGGTGAGTAAATGTTAGCAAGTTTGATGATTTATGTTGTTGTTTTATTCTTGTTGTACAACTTTCTACATTTGGATTACGTTTCATGTTAACCATCAATGTCTGTGTGTGACTTCAGAAGGAGGACAGACTGGTGAGGCTGGAGAAAGCCATCAATCCCTTGCTGGATGATGATGATCAAGTGGCCTTCTCCTTTATCTTGGACAACATTGTAACCCAGAAAATGATGGTGGTTCCTGATGTAAGTGATGTTGATCAATTTAAAGGTTGTTAACAGTGTAAAGTTGGATAATCATTCTTTCACTCCCCTTTTTAGTCATGGCCTTTCCATCACCCTGTCAACAAAAAGTTTGTGCCAGATTATTACAAGGTAATCGTAAACCCCATGGATTTGGAGACCATCCGGAAGGTAAGATCCTTCTCATCAACCTTTCTTACGCTCCTTTTCAATTTTTAAACTTTACAGAAATAAAAAGAAATTTAGCTGAAATATCTGAATGTAACCATTTGTGTTTTTGTTCGTGGTTCAACAGAACATCTCCAAACATAAATACCAGAATCGGGAAGCTTTCCTCTCAGATATCAGTCTTATCCACACCAACAGCATCAAGTACAATGGTAAATAATATCAGCACTGTTACCTTGATCCCTAAAGTTTCTCCTAAAGTAGTTGACTAAAGTTGACATAAATACTGTGCAAGTTTAGCCACCTTATAAGTCATACTGTGAGACAGGTATATCATAAACTTGGCAGCAGTTTAATGTTTGATGTGTGCAAACTTATGTTTCTGATATTTGCTGAATAAAGTAAGTTACAGTGAGGAAAATAAGTATTTGAACACCCTGCTATTTTGTAAGTTCCTCCCACTTAGAAATCTTCCAGGGGTCTGAAATTTTCATCGTAGGTGCATGTCCACTGTGAGAGACATAATCCCCCCCAAAAATATCCTGAAATCACAATGTATGATTTTTTAACAATTTATTTGCATGCACCTACGATAAAAATTTCAGACCATTCGA
The DNA here is from genome assembly GCA_037177495.1 of Rhadinocentrus ornatus. Classification (NCBI taxonomy): domain Eukaryota; kingdom Metazoa; phylum Chordata; class Actinopteri; order Atheriniformes; family Melanotaeniidae; genus Rhadinocentrus; species Rhadinocentrus ornatus. Next base: position 7,178,161 of record JBAMHW010000017.1, read on the forward strand.
AGATTTATAAGTGGGAGAACTTGCAAAATAGCAGGGTGTTCAAATACTTATTTTCCTCACTGTATGTCTTAATCTCGTTGTACCGTCGTATGATGACAATAAAGGCATTCTATTCTATTCTATTCTAAGTGCAACAAGAAATATCTCATTGAAAGTCTGTTTATAAGCTTACAGACAAAATATGTCCTTAGCTAGCTTTGGAAGCATAAGCACAGTTTCTTAAGCTCTTTTTTTTGTCTGATATAGGACTATTATTTTAACGATATTAACACAATTCATTCACATTCTTAAGTCTTTCATTTGGGACAACTGAAAATTGCACAGTAAATAGCTAGCTTATCTTAGCATGGGCTTTTTAGTTAAACAGAACATTATTATAGTGTTATTGATTGCGTGTTTCCCACAGGTCCAGACAGTCCTTACACCAAGACAGCCCTGGATATTGTTAATGTGTGTAAGCAGACCTTGGCAGAGGTATGTTGAGTCTGATTTTTAGCTGATTCTTTGCTGGACAATGCACAGTCAAAAGTACGCAGACAATTGCTTTTGACTTGGTTTTACTACTGTTAGAGCCACCACAAAGCAATGTTGGAAACCAAGTGAAGGGGATTTCAAAACTTGGGCTTTTAATGAGTCTTGTATTCCTAATACATGGATATCCCTCATTTTTTTGTTTCATCCCATTGTTTTATATAGTTCAGTTCATGTACCACAACTGGATTTTTATAAAAGAAACTGGTTATATGTACTGTTTAAATTGCTACTATAGTTGCAGTGGTTTGATAGTAAATAATCCAAACAAAAGCTGCAGACGGTTCTTACTTTTCTCTATTTTATTTTAGTTATTTCAGATTTTACAGTGGTTGTTTAAATTAAATTTATCTCTGTTGTGAGTGGTAAACAAGTTGACAAACAGTAACACTAGTTTATGTCACAAATTGTGTTAAAAAGTAGTCCATCTTTAATGAAGCTGTTATAATTTCATTCATAATTTGACATGTATTTATATATTTTTTGTTTATTTATTTTTTACTCAAGTGGAGATTAATTTTTCCAGGCAGAATTTTTTTATAAGCACAAAAAAAGTGTTGTTCAAATATTCTTTAATATATTTTAGTACGATGAGCACTTAACACAGCTGGAGAAGGACATCTCTACTGCTAAGGAGGCAGCTCTAGATGCAGCAGACTTGGATAGCCTGGACCCAATGACACCTGGACCATACACGCCTCAGGTAAGAGCATCCATAGCCCAGTTTTGCTTCTGGCATGGCAACTGATGATATCCTGGGGTATTTTTCCACACTGTCAGTAGACTTAAGTTCGTCATCTTTTTATAGTGAGCCTTAACAAGTCTCAGCTTTTCATCTTGAGTAGTTTCCTTGCCACACCTTGTAGTGCTTCTCCTGCCCTTTCTTTACTTGATCACTGTACTAACGCTCCCTCCAGATTGTTGCATTGTTTCTGTACTATCTAGTCTCTTTACTGTAGTGTCTTCTTTCTCCCAACTTGTTTTTCTCCTTCACTCCTGCCCCCATGTACCGTCTCTCCATTTGTGTATGCCACTCTGTGGTGTTGGCCAGCCTGCTGATCTGTTTGACAGTGGGGCTTCAGGGAGTCTGCCCAGAGAGCCCAGCAGCCTTTTCTCTGAGGGACCTCTAGTGGTTGCTCCAGGGAAGAGAGGGGGGCAGGTATGGAGAGAGACTAAAATAAGGCTTGCAACCACATGCCACCTCTCCTCAGACAATGTTTGCACCTACTTATTTCTGGGTTGTTTGCTATACAAGAATTTGATAGTGAGAAATTATGCTCTGTCTTTTAGCAAGCATGTTCTGGAAGCTTTTTTTTTCTGGTTTTCAGGGACGGCACAGCAGAAGACCTGGAGAGGAGGAATCAGATGTGGATATTGAGGGCTTCGAGGAGGAGGATGATGGCAAACCCAAAACTCCTGCTCCTGTAATAAACTGAGATATATTTTATTATGAAATTGATACCTGTTGTACTTTACCATTTAACATCTGCTGCTTACGTTATGCTGGTACTCAGAAGTCATAAAAATTCATTTCTTCACATTTGAAGTCCTTTAGTGAATTTTGATCATTTGTGTGCTTGTTTCAATCCTGTTTACTTTTTTCTTGTATGACCTGTTTTCTAGGCAGAGGATGCTGAAGGAGATCTGGAGGACGAGGATGATGACATGGAAATGTTGTTGCCACCTCGCAGGAGGGTGCATGATCAAGATGAAGAGGATGACGAAGAGGAAGATGATGGGGAACATGGACGATCTAGTCACCCACCTCAAGCCAGCGTGCTGTATCAGGACTTGCTCATGTCTGACGGAGAAGATGATGCCAGCGAAGAGGAGGGTGACAACCCTTTCTCCTGTGAGTCCACTACTAATGCTGAGGAAGAAACAGTATCTTATCATATTTTCCACAGTTGCTTTATGCTTTCAGAAAGTTTGAATCTGAGCATGTTGTGGACACAGAAATCTGCCATCTTCGTAGCGCAATTAGAAGCCGCGTTCCTAAATGACAGTGTAAAATGGTGTGCTGGATTATGTGTCCTTGCAGCCATACAGCTCTCAGAGAGTGGCAGCGACTCTGACAGGGAGGTTGACATGCGACCTGCACCTCCACGGAGAGCTCAGGAGACGGCCCGCATGGGTATGGAGCAGGATGAGAGCATGTTGTCATATGAAGGAGATGGGCATGATGAGCCACATATGGAAGATAGCAATGTCAGGTAAAACGGCAATAATCAATTTTCTCTTTGTGACAATTCAAAATGCAGTTGATTTTAGCACACACTTTAAAGCACAAATCTTCATCTAGCTGAAAAAGTTATTGGAGGAAAATAGGCTATTACACTTTCTTTTTATATCTTAACAATCCTTAACTGCCTGTAGATCTTTGTTTCACAGCTATATTATCATGGTGGATGCTTCAGTTCTTGATAAAGTATTTTTAATGCAGTATATCTTTACTACTGAATCACAGCTTGAGTCTGTGTGGATCTTACAAGCCTCTCTGTGGCTTTCCCCAATATCTATCTCAGTTACGGCAGCTACGATGAGACAGGAAGCCGGAGTCAGTTGCAACCATCCAGCATGGGAAACGGAGAAGAATATGACATTAGCGAAGAGGAAGATGAAGAAGATGAAGCTCGGAGGAGAGGCCCAGCTGTGCTGTCCCAGGTCCAGCTCAGTGAAGATGAGGAGAGTGAAGAGTTCAGATCTATTGGAGGAGACAGTGACATAGACTCTGACAATTAGTGTAATTTTGTTATTATATGTACAGTTTCCTGAAAACATTTTTATCATCCTACTTTTCAAAATGGAGAATTCTAATTTCTCTAGTAAATATGAATATTCATTGAATCTCAATAGGGGTTTTGCTCTCCTGTATTTTTACTTGTTTTGTGCTCATCGGCTTTGAATCAAGTGTTTCTACTCCATCTTTTAAAATGAGAATAAAGACACTAACAATGAACAAACAGCTGTCTTGTGAAAAAAAAAAAACAATCTTCCTCACAGGGTTGATAATTGAAGCGACTTCATTTTGTGAGGTTTAAAAAATACCCCCTTAGAAATGGTGATCTAGTCAAGAATAGATCAGAAGAATTCATGTTAACTTTCTGCTTCCCTTATCAACTGAGAGTCTATTGTGAAGAAACTGAAAAGTTGTATTACTTCAACACACCAAATTTCCATCTATGTAACAACAAAAAAAACCTACACCCCCATGTTAGAGAATATGATGCAGGGAATTAAATCTGAATATAAAAGTAATGTAATTAATGGATTAGATTTATATAGCCTGTTTTAAGGCATTCAAAGCACTTTACATTAAATCCATCATTTACTTCTCATTCATACTAGATGTTAAGCTGCATGTGTAGCCACAGCTGCCCTCGGACACACTGATGTAAAGGTGGCAGCCAACAGCTTCTCCAACCACCACTGTTGGGCTGTCAATTGTGCAACTAATGTTACTTCCTTCCCTGGCTGTGTTGGGTTGTAACAATCACTAAGCATTCATACACATTCACACCAGCGATGCCAACTGGAGGGAGGTAAGGAAGATGACTTGTCTTGCCCAAGGATACAATGACAGCTTGACTAGGAGAGTAGGATTCGAACCATTGGACGAGCTGCTCAACCACCTGAGAGTACAAAAATAGTTGTTAATTTCTGGCAATAGTTAAGTCCAGTCTGTTTTTATGCTCATGAATAAATCTTTATGCTTGTGTGTGCTACACAGCATAATCACTTTTGCTTGTCTATAAACATGCAACTTTTTTTCAAGTGTTTTATCACCAGTTACAATAATCATTAACTTCTTTGTGCACATATTTCCTGTTTCTTTAATGTTTTTTATTTATCGTTTTTTTTTAAAAACAAAATTTTTATATTATTTTATTTTTTTTATTTATTTATTTTTTTACGTTCCTATCAGTGATAATCATTGTTGATGGAGATTTCATGTCTGCAGTTTGACAGTGCAGCTGCAGTCAACTAATAGTTTTAACAGCTAATGAACAGCAGAGGGCGCTCCAACAGTAGATTGTAATTGTATGTTAAGTAATTTTTTTTTTTTTTAAACAACCTTTGGCGTTCTGCATTTCGCTTTTAAAAAAATTCTGATTAGGTGAACTTTGATGGATTTGTTTTTATGAAGCTTAGAGTGCAGAATGAAGCATCGATTCAATTTGGCTTCAACTGGCGAGTAGTGATGTTACGTCTAGTGATGTGCCATGCGCGAAAGAGCCGGCTCTGAGAACCGATGCTTGGTAGTAAATTAGTAGAGCCGGCTCCCATCGAGTGAGAACCGGCTCCCACTTTGTTTGGTTTTTTCTGTCTAGACTGTTTAGAGTTTAATTAAATCATGCTGGTGACAAGATGAAGCCACTGCATTAAAGCTGAACAGCTTTTAGGAAGCAGACACAGCTTTTGTTTCCTGGTAACGACATTTCCTATTACACAGTGTTTAATTCTGTAGTTTCTCTTTGCAGGTGGCAAACTGCACACTTCCTGTTGCAACCACTGTGCAGAAAGTAGTTCTTTCAGCAGTCAGCCACCATCAATAGAAGTTTAACTGCATGTCCACATTTCTATCAGGTTTAATCTTTGCATAATAAATCAGAAATTGAGTTTGTGGCCATGTATGATTGCATATGACTGATCGTGCAGTATTTATTTTGAATATGTCTCAGATGGGTTCATTTAGCAACATAAGGGTGCTCTAGACTTTAACACTGCACTTAGTTTACAATACTACACAAGATAATGTAATATGAAGGGATTTTTATATCTATCCTAACATGATACTCAGTCATACAGGTTTTGCTGGTGTTTACATTAATTTTAATGATAAACTACAGACAGACAAAGCACATCCAATGTCTTTACACTTTCTTTGTCTTAGCTTTCTGTGAAGAACTTTGTGACGACTGTGACTTTATTTACTTATCTACTTACATAGTAGTAATATATCATATATCATAACATAAAGCATTCTAACACAGACTTATTTTTTACAGTCCAAAAAAAAATGTATGTATGTAAACTCATCAAGCATAAAACTACTTAGAATAATGTATCTGAGGTTATTTATGTATTAATTGTGCATCATTATTGGTGATTTAAAAGTGATTCACTAATAGGATTTTTCAACACTGAATCAGTTTTTTCAACGCTGAATCGATTGGCCACGTCTGTCCCATGCTGCGGTGGTCACCCTCTCTGGTGAGGCAAAAATGCGCCCATGAGCAGACAGATATCCCTTCGCAAGGTGAGGAATTCTGCAGGGACTGAGAGACTGAGACCTCTGCAGCTTAATGGTTGCCAAATGCACTGATGACTCTTTTATCAAGTGAGTCAAGTTACTGGAGTTCAGAGATGATGCAGAGGAAGAAGACCCACAATTTGACCTTATTCTGCCAGGTGACACACCTGAGAAATAGAAATATATATTTTTTTAATTTATGAGATGCAAGAAAAGACACAAAGATGTATGTAAATCTGCAGACTATATATTTTTTCATGATAGAAAGCAGAGGCAAACCTGATAGAGGGTAAGAGAACTGGCCAACAGGTTGGTAGTCATCATGATCTAAACTTCGACTGTTCCTGACAGCCTGGAGGGATCGGAGGCTTGTCCGTAGAGGTGACGTTGTCCTGCTTGGAGATGTTCCTACAAGACATGAGACCTTTATTAAAGTATTCCACTACTGCATCGTTTAGAGGACAAAGCAGCCATGGTAGCAATATACTACAAAATATAGAATAAAAATAAGAAAAAAAGTTTTATTTCTGCCTTGTCTAATCTAAAAATAATAAATGCTGCAGATCAGAACGGCGTATTTATAAAATAAAAAGAAAGGTTCAGATCTAAAAAACAAAGCTGCAAACAAATTTGCTTAGTGTGAAAGTATTATAACTGAATCCTACATTAAATCCCACTGATATTTACTATTACAAATAATTAAAGGCGAAACTGTGCAGACTCTATGTACCTTGATTCTGGACAAGTTTAAGCAGCTTGAACTGAGTGACTTGTTGGTGAAGTCTGCTCATTTTGGGACTTTGGCACCCCTGCTTTTTTGCTGATGTTGGTGACTGGCAACAGGAAGAGCTCAGTGATGACAAACCAGGCTGCCCGCAAGAAGATGAAGCAGGTTTGGTTTTATTTCTGGCAGCAAACTCGGGAATATTTTCAACCGTGGTGTTAAAACAGGATGAAAGACTCTCTGGGTTTCTCCTGAGTGAAGTAGTAGCTGGCACTGAAACAAAATCTTGTCTTAAACCTGAAAAACATCGATCATAGTTATTGAATGATGTATCATCATACATCAACATTTCTTTAAAAAAATAAATAAATAAAAAAGGCTAATGTGACAGTATATAGGGGATGTTAAGTGATTAAAAGTACTTTTCTGTACTCACTGGCTTCCTGTATTCTGGCCATAATGTGGACATCTGTGATGTTCTGCAGTTTGTAGCTTGTAGTTATGGAGTGATGTGAGGTGTTCAGCTCATCACAATCTGTGCAAAGTATTAAGACATGATACAAAATAAGACATTTTTTGTCCTTTTTCAGTATTTGTTATTAGTGCTTCATCTGACATAAAATAACTAGACCTAATTTTTAACACATTGTGTCAAAACATATTAATTTTAGGTTGTAATTAGATTACTAGACATTAAGAAACAAAAAATAACTATATATTTCAATGTTCATTTTAAGTTTTGGTAGAAAATTCTGTGTGGTCAAGGCTTGTCTGCCTGATATCCCTGATCCATATAGATCACTGTGGGTGTTGTACCTTCACTGTTTCACTGCTGCCACCTTTAGCTTTGCCCACTGTTGGGTTTCTGTCTCCAGTTGTTTCTTCAAAAAAATTATATCTCAAGCGATTTGAGATCAAAAGATTCACTCACATAGTTCGTGTTTAGATATCTGCTGAATGATGAGATGTTGTGAAGTAATCAATAAATGCCTATTATATCCATTAAGTGAAGCTGTGGGTCCACAGGCTACTTTTGTATGTTTCTTAAAACTCCAACAAAAACTTTGAGGCTTTATTACTGTGATCTTATGGTGAATCCTAGCCTTTCACCAGATATCTTAGCTCTTCTCTCCCAGTGCTTGATTAAGTCTGATCGACATGTACCCGTTAATATAAATGCTAATGTTTGACAGCTGCACAAGATGTTTATTTGATGTGACATCTGACGTGAACCTCCTGGTATTATAGTTGAATCTTGACACTTTAACATACCATCCAGTGTTTTATTTCAGTCTAGAAGAAGCACCGAACCTGAAGCTTATATATGTGTATTTATAAAATTTACCTTCAAATTTCATAATTTTGTATGTTAGTAGTGTTTATTTTATACAGACAGAAACATTTCTAGGTTTTACTATATTTCAGCTTATTTTGTATGCAGAGGAAAGGGAAATGTCTCATTATGACTTTACCTAAACTATCAGAGTCATCAAGTGATGTGTCAACTGATGTTTTATATGCAGAGGAGTCCAGAGAAAAACTGGGAGCCTGATGGGAAACTATTTCATGTCTGTAGAAGTGATGCCTTGAATCTGACAAAAGAGAAAAGGCAAATCCATGACCAAGCATCACTGTTAAACATGTCATTTTAAAATTAAACATTTGTAGGATATGAATTTGCTCTACTTCCTCACTTTGGTCCAGTTTATTTATCAGTACACGACGTGCAGTCTCTATCTCAGGACTGGGGTAATCAAGGATGTGTCGGCACCATCTGAAAGCAGGCTCCTTCTCCACAAAAGACTGTTCCTTTAGAGGCTCATATAACCTTAAAAATAAGAAAATTTTTCTAGGACTCTTCAACAAAGTCTATGATAACTTGGACAAAAGAACAAACCCATCTACATAAATAAGCAAGCAACAAGCAATAGACAAGAAAAAGAAACTATCCCCACACCACAAGCCTCACTATCTGAGAATACTACTAAAGCAGAGGAGGCACCCACCAGGTCTCTTCATCCTGCATGTCATCTTCTATATCAAGGATCTCTACCAAATCCAAAGCAGACTGTTCATTCTGGGACTCTTCATAGTCCCAGAGGTCTCCTTCACTGTTCAAAATGGACACTGTGCTATTATTAATGGCACAGCAAGGTAAGGGTGAATTACAGCCAGACTTCAAACTATCAAGTCTAATCCTAGCATCCACTGCAAATGATCTGCCATTACATTTCTTGACTCTGGCATGTATAGAATCAGTCCAGGCATGGCAGCATGGATCTGGATCTCCAGCCAGCTGCACACAGCTGCTTTTCAACTCACTGCTGAGAAGATGATGGTTTACACTTGTATCAAAGTCCACTTCTGGCTGATTGCAAAAATACTGGTCCCCATTGCTTTTCATGTTCATCCTTCTCATTGCTCCAGGTTTTTGTCCAGTTATGATGAATCTGAATGGATCTTGATTTTAAAACAATCCTTTTAAGTTGTAAAATTGTTTTCATTTCACTCATCTCACACGCAGCAACTGTAAACTCATTCTACCTTCTATTGACCCAGATATATTGAGTAGGGCTGTTAAGTAGAAGCACTCGACAGATTGGATGGATTTAGAGAAGCATCATAAGCTTACGTGGATTAAAGAGTCTTCAATGTGCTAGTTGGCCTTCAGCATCACACCATCAAAACTAACACTGAAATATAGGCTAGTTAAGATAATGATTGTTGGAAATATTTGCTGTCTTGTTTAGTGATATTAGCAGCATGTCTTATTTCTCTTCAGCAATTGAGGTGAATTGTATTGTCTTCTTATAGCCACTGGAACCATATGACTAGTGTTGTACTCGATGTGTTCTGTGGTCTCTCATAATAAATGCTATTGCTAAATTTTAGCGGTTTACTTGTTTTGAAATGGAACTGAGTATTTTGTCACTACTGACAAAGTACTGCGGTCAATCACTGCATCTCTCCCTCTCTTGCACGCGCAGCAGTATTGTGCGTAAAATAGTTCAAAAGAACGTGTTCATTAAATAACTTTGTTTTTCTCTGAACTTTGAACTGAACGAAACGCATTTGCAAATAAACTCCTTAATGCTGGGCTTACACCAAACGATTTTCACAGTTGCAGACTAAAAACTGAAGTCTTTAGGGAATCTTAGTAGTCTTACTGGAGTCACAGCGCGCTCCTGTGATCGTGATCTTTAGGTTTAAGGTGGTAATCTGCGCTGTTTCAGGTCAATCTTTCCCTAGTCTTGGGTCTGTCGCAGTGACGTAACACGATCAACAACCAATAGATGAGCTCTGACAAAAGCAGAAACAGGAATCCTGACACCGGCAAAAAAAAAAAAAAAAAAAAAAAAAAAAAGGGAA
>JBAMHW010000017.1:7193750-7210289 GCA_037177495.1 Rhadinocentrus ornatus
GATAGATAGATAGATAGATAGATAGATAGATAGATAGATAGATAGATAGATAGATAGATAGATAGATAGATAGAATAGGGGTTGCAACAGCACAAGCCTAATTAAGGAGGACTTGAGGTGGAGTACCTTGTATTTTCACAACCCCAGTGTTGTGTAAAACAGTGGTTCCCAACCTGTTTTCCTAGGGGACCCCCTTTATGCATAAACTAAAAAGCCATGGACCCCCTGCTCCACCCCGGGCCGAAACCATGCTGGTTTATGTTTTTAAAGTCAGATTCTCACCATAAATAATGTGTTCTGGCCGACTCCTATCCTTACATACAGCCAAAGTTAAATTAAGTTCATTATATTAACATATAATCTTACTTTTTTTCTTAAAATATGGACAATGTGTGGACATTAATCACAACGACTAAGCAATACACAACTTCTGTGTTACATACATTTTAATATTTTCTACCTCTTTATGTAACGGGGATTTTATACTTTTATTTTATGTATCTTTGTAATTCAGCACGTTGTTAAGCTGTGGCTGGTGTCAAAGTTCTTTATAAATACAGTGATGATGATGATGTCTTTCTGTGCGATACTTATGCCTTCCCTTGTTCCATTTCCTGTAGGTATTGGAATCGGGATGCTGTGCGTGTCCACCTTGGTGTGTCTCTACTACAACGTCATCATAGCGTGGACATTTTACTACCTGGGCAGCTCATTCCAAAGCCCTCTGCCCTGGTCATGTGACGCTATAGCCAACTCAGCTATCTGTGGTAATGGCACCACTGGCAATAGCTCTTCTGGTAGACCCCGCAGCCCCTCAGAAATCTTCTGGAAGTAAGTGCCTTGTTCTTTGCACACACAGAAAGAAGCATGTTTTCTAATGTAACTGTAAATTGTGATATATTTACGGGTGCACAGGCATAGATCCTGTTTAAATGCTTGTTGTTCACTATGACTGGACACTTTAAACCGGATTAATTTAATTGTCAGCTAACATGACTAAGGTTTTTAAGGCAGCACATTATATAATTTAATAAAGCAAGAGTTTCAGTTGGCAAATACAAATCCTGACCGCGAATTCTAACATCAATAAAGAGTTTACAGCAAGCAAACACCACACGTTTTAGTCTTACATAAATTCTTATAATGTGTTTTGCATGTGGCTTTACACATAACTGAAGGCTCAGGGTAAACATCGTCTGTATCACTTATAAATCCAGACTGACAATTAGGCCTTTAATGTTTAATAAATGTGACAAAAGACACGGCCATGTTTTATGATTGTCTTTTAGTGAGAGCGTTTTGGGTGTAGTAAACAGTGAGGGCCTCCATGACCCGGGTCGTGTACGGTGGCCCCTGGCTCTGTGCCTGCTGGCTGCCTGGATCATCATCTTCCTGTGTATGCTAAAGGGTATTCGCAGCTCTGGCAAGGTGACTCAGCACAGTGTGTTTTTTGTTAGCTTTCCTCAGAAAACAATCACTCTTCACAAACACAATCTGTTCCCTTTAGGGCCTTTTCTTGTCAGACTGATGTCTGTCTGTTTTCAGGTGGTTTACGTGACAGCTACCTTCCCATACCTTGTCCTCATTGTTTTGATCATCAGAGGAGCCACGCTGGAAGGCTCTCTTCAAGGTGTTGCTTTTTACCTCACACCAGACTGGGGCCGGTTAGCTAACGCACAGGTACTTCTGATGGTTGACTGGCATGCACAAGGCTTAAGAGGCTGCAAAAAACACACTTTGATCTAGTTTTAAAAATACCTGCAGATATTTTCATTGTTTAAAACATCATTGTCTCATTCAGGTGTGGAATGACGCCGCCTCACAGATCTTCTACTCGTTAGGTATAGGAGTTGGAGGGCTGCTTTCTATGGCCTCTTACAATAAATTTGACAACAATGTCATCAGGTGTGTTTGTTGTTTTGCTCTGTTGTTGCAGCCACGACAGCTTCATTCTCCTACTCGTATTTTAAGATTATTTATTTTTTATTTTAGGGACACTATAATAATCACTACAGGAAACTGCACCACCAGCTTCTTTGCAGGATTTGCTATATTTTCAATCCTGGGTCACATGGCATGGAGGAAGGGAGTGCCTGTTGGACAGGTGGCAGACACTGGTAGGTACCGCGGTTAAGTCCACTGTCTTCAGACAGTTTATTGCTTATTATGCACTCTCAATTCTTTAAATTTATGTCTTTGTTTGCAGGTCCTGGGCTGGCCTTTGTTGCATACCCAGAAGCCCTTGCCCTACTCCCAGGCTCTGTGTTTTGGTCCATCATGTTCTTTCTCATGCTTTTTATGCTGGGGGTTGATACACTGGTAAGACCACAGACCATACGAACACCAAGTAAAAAAAAAAAGTCCACTTCTAAATGCATGGCTCCATCTGATCTATTTCCTCACAGTTTGGCAACATGGAGGCCATCACTACAGCTGTTCTGGATGAGTTTCCACACCTCAGAGGAAACACACTGCACAAGTCTTTGTTCTTGGGTGCTCTGTGTTTCTGCTTCTATCTGATGGGCCTCCTTTTAGTGACTGATGTGAGTGTGCTTTAACATAACAACAGTATGTGAAGAATCTAAATGTATCTAAACCTTAATGTTTTACTTAGATTCACATTTTTTGTTTGTCTTCATAGGGAGGGATTTACTGGTTCACTCTCATTGACTCCTTCAGCACTAGTTTTGGCCTCATCATCATCACCCTTTTCATGTGCCTTGGAATCTCCTTTTTCTATGGTATTCACAACCTCAACCATCACATCATTCCTTGTCACATCTCTCCAATATAGTCCAGAACACATTAAAGATAAAGAAATTTAACTTTTTTTGTCTTCGAAACTCCAAATTGGCTAACTTTTTATTTGTTTTTCACAATTTTGTTGTAGCTCCTAAGCTTTTAACTTGTCTGTTTATTCTCTGTTGGGATGATAACATTCGGTTTTATTGAATTTTTTCGTTCTGTCTTTCCTAACTTTTTTGTTAGGAGTCAACCAGTTTTGTCAAGACATTATTGATATGATCTGCCATTGCCCTCCCTGGTGCAGCAAAGTGCTGCTTTACTTCAAAGCATGCTGGGTTTTCTTCACTCCGTTTCTCCTGCTGGTGAGTACAGTGCTTGTCTAAATATGTTCAACTCACAGAAGTATAGCTGTAATTCAAATGCAGTGATACAGATATGATTTATTCATGAACACTGTAGTAATGGTAATATCTAATTTCTTTAAAACCAAAGCTGTTAGTAAGTTCAATCCACCAAAGCACAATTAATGTTAACACCAAGCTGTGGTGATACTGTTATTTGCATTGTTTGCACAAGCTATATGACATCCCCTCTCCTTTTATTTCTGCTCTTCGTGCGCTGCCTGAAGCAGCATAATCTTTTGCACCACTGCTTTTCCTAAAAAAGTAAATAAAAACTGAATGAAATTATTTGCAATCTCATAAATCAATATTTCAATGACAATGAAACATTAAAACCCCTTAAAATGTTGAAACTTTCGTTTACATGTACGGTTTCATGAAAAATAACTTGTGTTGAATTTGATTTTAGTTAAGATCTCAAAAATGTTAAGATGATGTGGACCCATTCTCAGAAGATTTAGTAAATGTTTGTGTTGTAAGGAAATTCATGAAATCTAATTCCTTTCCTCTACTTGTTACATGGTCATAAGAGATAAATAGCTGCATACCAATATACAATTTTAGAGACAATTTGGCAGTTTGATTAGGATCATAAATATTACTATTATTACCATGTGTTTGGGGAGGGTTAAAAACCTGCTCTTCCCAACTTATGAGCAATTTGGATTTTAAACTAACTTAAGTAATTTCCTATCTACAGCACAGTATCCGACTGTGCTGAAATCTTGATGGAAGTTAAATAATTGAAGGGGAGAAACTAATATTCATTCTGAGTTCCCCCTGCAGCATTTCTGGACCAGGTTTCTCACTCTCTCTTCTATTGCTGCATTTTTTTTTCACCATGTGCTTCTTCCATTGCATCTGTAGTTCATCCTGACCTACATCTTCATTGAGATGTACAACACACCTCTCCACTATGGATCATATGTGTATCCACGATGGGGTAAAGCTCTGGGCGTGTGCATGGGTGCGACCTGCTGTCTACAGATCCCCATCTGGGCTATTGTCGCCATCAGCAGGGAAACTGGAACACTGAAAGATGTCAGTATTACTTCTATACTGCGTCACAGTAAAGTCTAATTCTACCCTAGCAAGAGCCAAACAATACAGCTCAAACCTTCAGTGCTGTAAAGGTTGTCATTAACATCAGTAAGTGGAATGGTGCAACTTGTGTGGGTTTTTGATGATCTCTGGCTTCTTTTTTGCAGCGTTTCAGGAAAACAATTCGACCCCTAAACTCCTGGCGGGTAAATAATTTGAACAGCACCGGAAGGGCAGAGGAACACATGGAGCCCGAGAGAGTGGAAGCTCCTTTCACTGTTACCCTCACTGATATGGACTTCACAGCTATGAGATGGGAGATGGGACGCCAGGCATAAGGCACCAGCGATGAACTCACAATGATGAGAAAATTGTTGGGAAGAAAGGAGTTTATTAATTTGTTACTCGCCCCAGCTTGGCTCTGGTGGCTGGGTCGAATCAGACTGTGCTCTGCAGGGCAGTGTGAAATAATAGATTTATTTATACTATTATATATGTAGGAATATTTTTTTAAAACACTTTTATGTTGTGTCAAACATAATGTTACCAAGGTAAAGTAGAAATTTAGATCATCTTCCTGATGACAATCTTGCATTATCGCAGTGGTGTAGTACAACAAACTTACATTGCTGATCACATCCAATCGCAGCTGATAGACCAGATTTTTTTTTAATCATGTGCAAGGACAGACATAAGACATGAGGGACCTGGATAAGTGATTACACATCAACAGCCTGCCAGACAAAATGCATAGCAGCACCAGGTCATGAACACTTTTAGTCCATCTTGCTTTTTTAAATTTAAATTAATGTCAATATTACTTGCCAAGTGAACAATTTTTATTTATTTTTTTTAGATTGTTGATGTGTCTGAAATTAGTCTTTCAGAGTCTGATAACCTTTTTTAAATTAGCAAAACAGGCAGACGGCTGCAAAGAAATTATAAATTTATTGAATATCCAGAATACAGTGCTGCCATCTTAACAAATGTATGTGCTAGTATTGCAGATTTGCCTATAGGAATATCTGACATAACCCACTGCCATTGTTTGGGAAGAAAACAGGAATTGTATTCTTCTTGCGCCGGAAGTTGGTTTTGGCACTCCTTAAGTATCAGTTTACCGTTTGCTGATTTAAAACAGAGAGCTCTTATATCATTGTTACATCATTGTGCTTGTGGGATAAAGGTAGAAAATTAAATTATTCTAATGGAATCCGCTTTGCCAACCCTTCTCACAACTTTTTGGAGGTGTAAAAAAAATTATTATTTTTTTTACTCACCCAGTGATATTGAGCTTGGGACATAAAGGAAAAAAATCTGGAAAGAACCCAGGAAAGATACACCCACCTGTGACAGCTAAGCTCTCCAGTCAAATGAATAGATGGTGATTTAGTAACCACACTAGTGGCACTTTTTACCTAATCTGCTATCCCCATAAATAGTTCTGTTCAATGAAAGTGCTGAAAAAAAAAACATTTTAACTAAACTACTGGTTTTCATCAGAAGATGTTGCAGGTCAAACTGAGGTGGCCCATGTCCTGCTTCCAACCTTCTGGCAGTGTTTTACTTTCATACAGTATGTGTGGCCTTGAGAGAACAAGTGATACATTTAGATTTATCCTATTAACTATATTTCACTTGATTTTTATATATTACTTAAAAGGAAAACCACTTGATCTGAGATTCATGAGTTTTAAACTCTTTCAATCACATAAAACTATTACATATGTGAGAACAATTTATTTGTTTTAACTTTTTTTGGTAAAAACCCCATGAAAATGCTTTTATTGTCATTCAACATGTTTAATATGAGGGAGTGAAATAAAAATCCACAGAATCTGTAGCAAGGCACAGATAGTTTAAAAAAGACAAACACGACAGTCAATATATCAGAAGTAGGAAAAGAACTGAAAAAATAAAGATAAATAAGTATAAATATAATATGTTTAGAAATAATGTCAACAGATTATTGTGGTATAGAGATATTGTGCATGATAATGCAGATTATTGCACAGAAAACGTTCACATAGTGATGTGATATTAGCATTATTGCACATGATCCGGAACATCAAAAGAACACGATTCAGACTGTTCTTGTTGAGAGCGAAGTTGAACAGTCTAATGGCATCAGGGAAGCAACTCCTGCTGAGTCCGATGGCTCTGGCTGTGATGTTGCACAGCATCTTGCTATGATGGAAAATGTTCTGGAGGTGCGAGGTCCTTCGTGATGCAGGATGTTTTTTCTTGCTCCTGCAGCTGTAAATGTCACACTGCACAGGCTGCTGCTAGTGATCTACTGTGCAGACTTCCCCACTCTCTGAAGGGCCTTTCTGTACACACATTAATATGTTTAAAAGTTTTTTTAGGCAGTTTTAACTGTCAGTAATGTGAATGTATATGTACAGTATATAAATGTCAAACAATGACATAAGAAGAAGAATCAATTGTGGGGCTTTTGGTTGCATGAGAATATTGCCACAAGAGGGCAGTGGTAGTTAGAATAATGTGCAGGCTTGGCCCATTGATATTTACTAATTTTCTGAAAATGTCATATCTTTTGAACAACCAAGCCAGAAATCTGGGAGTTGTCATGGACTCAGACCTGGATCTTAGAAGTTATATTAAGACAGTTGTCAAATTGCCCTATTATCACTTAAAGAACATTGAGGATTAAAGGACTGTCGACTCAGCAAGATTTAGAAAAACTTGTCCATGCATTTATCTTTTGTAGACTGGACTACTGTAATGCTTGCCTTACAGGTCTCCATCAGACAGCTGCAGTTAGTCCAGAATGCTGTTGCTCGAGTCCACACTAAGACTAGGAAAGTAGATCATATAACTCCAGTTCTCAGATCTTTACACTGGCTTCCTGTCTGTCAAAGAATCGAATTCAAAATCCTGCTGTTAGTTTACAAAGCACTGAATGGTTTAGGACCAAAGTACATTAAGAATATTTTTGTTCGATATGAACCAACCAGATCCCTCAGATCATCAGGTCCACTTTCTGTTCCCAGAGCCAGAACTAAACAAGGAGAGGCTGCGTTCAGCTTTTATGTTCCTCACGTGGAACAAACTCCCAGAAAACTGCAGGTCTGCTAAAACTCTCAGCGGTTATAAATCATGGTTAATAACATTGCTATTTGCTGCCTTTTATCAAAACGAGTTAATTCCTCAAACTGGAACTTTATATTCTGCATTTGATCTATTTTATTTTAGCCTTTTCATTTTTGGTGTTTGTTTTTTTTCTTCAAAGTTAGTTTTTAATGCACTTGTTATTGCTTCCTGCACCCCGCTGTAATTCTTTTAATGTTTTATGTAAAGCACTTTTAATTGTCTTTTACATGAAATTTTTTGTTATCTGTGGTTTTATCTTTTTTATCTTGGACCCTGAATTTGTAATAAAGATTGCATTTGGAAATGTGCTATACAAACAAACTTGCCTTACTTGAAAATATATCAGGAAAAAACATGTTATGATAATTCAGTTTCCTGTGTTAGCATGAAAATATGTTTCCAGGGGTAAGATGGAGATTTAGGTTAAAAAGTGTATAACGTAAAAGTGAAAACATACCTTCACACTATGATTTAAACGCATACGATGTAAATTGCTATAATATTACAGTAGGTTTGGATAATAACCTAACAACACGGACTCTGAATTAGACGCCCTGTGCCACCACTTCCCTCTATGGCGGGTAAAATGCAAATGAGCGGATGTGGCGTCAACTTTTCCCGCGTTTTCAGCTCGCGAGTTTAGGTTCGTTCGTTTGCCTGATCCTGGTGAACGTAGATTGTCGATTGTTTGTCATTGCAATGAGCTCGGAATAATCGCGCCACTATAACTCGGTTATGAAACGTTGCTTTCGATATAATAGAATGTAAACAGAGAAAATCATCATAACAAAAGCGTAACAAACTATATCTTGAAGAACAAACACAAACACCTACTGGAAGGGACGTGCAAATTTCCCCCACTGGCAGACTGGGCTCTCCGTCGCGTACTTCCGTTAAACAAAACGAGCATCCCGTGTATTACGGTTTTAGGAAGTAGGTCGGATTTTGTTGGATTGTTGGCACGGAACTTAAATGGGTTTTAAACTCGGTTAACATTAGCTGTTGTCTTCAGAAAACACAACTCTTTTTCCTCCTATTATAGTTGCCTGTCAGGTAGCCAGATACTAATATGCCACCTAAAAAACGCAACTCCGGGACGACACAAAGCAAAGAACTGAAGCCCAGTGCTGACAGTTCATCTCCAGAAAAGAATCCAGAGTTATCTGTGAAGAAGTAAGAGAAGTGAAGATGCTTGTTGTGGGATGCATCAGCCAGCAAATTTCTTTTTCATTTATCCAGTAAAATAACACATTTTGCCTTTATATTTAGGCAGTTTATCTATGTATTTAACCACTACGTGCTAGCTTGTGTGACTAACCGTTAGGCCGACTAGTTAGCAACGAACGAAGTTGGGCCTGAATTTAGAGCTAATGGTATTAAGTTGAAAGATTCTCAACACTAGACAAATGGCCATTGAATTTAATCATTAAGTACTTGGATTAGCATGATGTAAGGCGAGTTGTGACGCTGTTATAACGTGTAAACAAACCATACTTGGCTTCGTGTGGCTAGCAGTAGGAGTCCTGCACTGGCAGGCTGATGTCATCTGTGTTGCTTGTTATCCTATTTTTGTTTCACATCCTTTAGGCACAAAGATAAGGACGCTGAGTTTGTGACACTGTGTAAGAGCTTTCATGTTACAGACCTGGTCTGTGACCGCGCCTGGACGCTGTGGAAAACTGTTCAGGAATCCATGGATGAAGTTGTTGTATGTATTTATAATAATGTGACTGTACATGTTCATTGTGATCCTGTTTAAAAGCAAATGAAACACATGAGGGAAAATATTTAATAAGAAAAGCAGCATATAAAAACATTATATGCTGTTTGTCAGAATAAAATCACCTAGGCATCCAGTCTGTAATCATGAGTTAATTTATATTAACCTTAATGTGATAGACATTAAAGAAAAGAAAGTTTGTTGGTCATTGTTTGCAAAGGCCAGGTTAATTTAAAGATGTATAAGCAAATGTAGAATTTGATACCAACATTTTGATTTAAAAAAAAATGTGGATAAGCTCAAATTTACACATTTCAGTGTATAAAAATGACATGGCACAATGTGTCAGATTGCCCCTCTTAACTATTCTATTCATAACCTCTTCACGGTTAGAGAATAAGTGCACTAAATATTGTAGTTGTGCAAGAGGAATCTTGACTTCACTCTCATCAAGGACAATATTTCAGATTCGCTCTATGATGCACCACATATTTTCAATAGGAGACAGATCAGGACTGCAGGCAGGCTGGTCAGGCACACACACACACACACTAATGCCTTTGTTAAGCCACACTGTTGTAAGTCATGTAGTATGGGACCTAACATTGTCCCGCTGAAATGATTTATCTCATGAGAATAAATTTTGCCTTGATGATGTCATATGTCTCCTTGACTCAACAAAATACAGCTCACATTAATGGAACCTTCACACATATGTAATTCATCCATGCTATCACAGAGGCTGGACTTTGCATCTTAAATACATACAGCCTGAACTGTAACCTAAACTTTTTTTTTCCCTTCTAAAAATCAGCTGAAACTTAAAGTCATCTGACCACAGAACACGCGTTAAGTGTATTTCTGTCCATCTGAGATCAGCTCGCTCCAAGAAAACTTGATGCCACTTCTGCAGATTATGTAAATCGTAAAATGTAAATGTAAATGTAAAATGCTACTCAGAAGTACTCCTGTGCCCATGTAACTGGATTGACTATAATGGCTGAGCAGTTTCTTATGCAGTGTGTGCTTTAAGGGTACACACATACAGTATTTTTAGGTAAAGAAGATATGATGGCAGTATTTTTCTCATCTTTTTTTGTTTGTTTGTTTGTTTTTACATTTTTCAGGACACTCAGAAAAGGCTATGGGGTGCTTGTCTGTTTGTGATTGTAACCGACATGGATGTTGTCTGTTTCACTGTGACTCACGTTCTGAAAGAAGTCAGTCTGAAGTAAGTGCTCAGTAGTCATGTTAGGGAAAAACAATACTTTATCAGTTTTTTGACTTGTTTGACTATGTTAGACTTAATTTAGGATAAAACATGACTTATTTAAGTACTTAACAGCATTTTTAAGCTTTGTTACTCATTCTTTTGGATTTAGATTTCCAGTTTGGTAATTGCAGCCATGAGTATATGATAAGACCTTGTTAAGAACGGCTTTGTGCATTATACAGTAAATATATATATATATTTTATTAACAAACTATTTGACAAACATAATTTGTACTATGTACAAGACTTGAAATGTTACCATTCAATTTTTATTTTTTCTGATTTTAATAAGAAATTGTGCCATTTCCATTTCTCTTTTTTTTTTTGTTCTGTAGCATAAAACAGTTTATGGAGTTGGTGAGAAAGTTGGATGTGAACTTGGATACGATAAGCACTAAAGTGAATTCAGCATTGACACGATTGGAGAAGAAGTACAATGTGATGCTGGCTCTCTACCAGAGGTTTGAAAAGTGAGTGAGCGTCTCAGTTTAGTACAGAGAGATTAAAATCGAGAGCAATTTTTGGCAGAATTGTAAATCCATAATATTTGTCATGTTTCAGAACATGCAAAAAAGTCTTTGCTTTGACTCCTGATGGCAAGTAAGTTGAGTTTAAGAGGGTTGTCCACCTCTGTTTTTTTGTTCTTTTGTCACTTTCTTTAGCATCTTTGTCATAACTTTTAGATTTTTCATTCTTGTTGAAAAAAAGATGTGTATGTAGTTAATGGTTCATTGTCTTGTTTTCAAGGGAGAGGGAGACAATTCGGACCTGCTGGACAATGTTTTTATTGGCAAAAGGTAAACTAAGCTTTCTGGGGCACAGTGGTATCAAGTTATTCTCACACTTGGTGGAGCTGTGTTCAACCTGCTCCATCTTCTTTTAATCCTTCCTACTCCATGCTCAGTTATGGATTTCATATTCATTGGAAAATGTTTTTTCTCATGGTTATAGTTCTGTTAACACCAGTATTACTGTGATGACACTTGTTCTGTGTCACTGCTGTCTGCAGGAAGGGCTTTGCAGATGGAGGATGACCTGGTCATATCCTTCCAGCTGCTGCTATGTACATTGGAGTTATTCATCAAGCGTTGCTCTCCAGATCTTCTGCAGCCTCTTTACAGTCAGTTTCAGCATCAGTTACTTTAATCTGTTTTTCTCAGAAAGAAGCAGATAAATGTAAAGTCAAAGGATTTTTCTATTGTTGCTTAGCTATTGAAAGCTTTGAATTTCACATGTCAACTGATTTATGTTAATATGGATCATTGATATTTTTTGTATTCCATTTGGTTTGTTGTTTTCTTAGGATCAGCCACCAGGAAGGTTCAGAGCCCTCCAACACGAACATCTCGTCGCAACCAGAGCAAAGCCAAATCCCGACCCGCAGAATCAGAGGTTGATGTGGAGCTTCTAGAAGCCTTGTGCAAAGAGAATGAATGTAACCTAGAAGAGGTCTGAGCACTCATTTGTCTCCTTTTTTCTTTTTTGTAGATTCTTAAAGCCATCCAATGAATAGAGTTCAGTTTCCTTCATGTGGTCTCACCTGTTTCTTATGCCATTTGCAGGTGAAGAACGTATACCAGACCAGTTTCTCGGCCTTTCTGGACTCCTTGGATCTCTCAAGATCCCCAGATTTTCCTCAGGTAGTGAGCAGTTTTAAAAAAATCTGCTTCATTGTTCGGTTTTACTCTGTGTCCTCTCTCTCTCTCCTTCATTTAGTCATCTCTCCATGCTTCCTCTTTCCTTTGTTGAATGTTTTATTGTATGACAGATGTTGGCTTTTTATTTAGCTGCTCAGACATGTTTATTTATACTCAGAAGTGTCACAAAAATGTTTACTCAAGCAGGGGATTCTTTGTAGTACATCAGGGCAGCATATTGCAGTGTTGGGTCTGAAAACAGTGGAGACAGGATACCACTGTTTGCTGATACCAACATGCTCATCTGAAGTAGGATGGTGGACATATTTATTTTACTGTTGCATCACCCCGGTAACGGACAGATGGTCCGTTTTTCTTCTTTACTGTCTTATAATGCCTGAGTCTCAACCTATGAATCCTGCCTTCCACAGAGAGGTTTTGATGATATTTTAAAGCTAAAATTTAAAGATGGATTTTGTTGTTTTATCTGGTGGAGCTTGATAAACTCTATAGCTTTGACTTATTTCAAAATGTTTATTTTAAGACTTTAGTCCTAAAATAGTCAAACTGTAGTTATGACACTATCTTTGTTTTGTAATATGAGCTGGCTTCTGTGCAGTTTAAATATTTTAAATGGAAAATATGCTTTTGGGAAATGTCTGCATAATTTATAGTGTGCATACACAATATTCTTTTCTTGTGAAGTCTTCTGCAACTGTTGGTCTCTTCATTTGACTACTAACTAATGCTGTAACAACTTCACGTGCATGGTGTGTCAAGTTGGCTGTGTGGACAACTGTAGTCAAGTATAACTTTCTCTGTCTTAAAACACTGTAGTTGCTGAGATTGATGAGGTTCTGATTCTCTATCATTTAATGACCTTAAATATAGACTTGACACTTTACAGCTCATTTGACTGTGAACAGAACCAGAAGAGGCTTCTTATCGATTTTAGGGTTTGACTGACTGTATCCATTCTGTAATAGTTACGTTACATAGTGTAAGCAAGTATGTTAAATTTTGTATGCTGGGTGGCTTCTTACTACAAATGTTTTGCGTTGTAATTTTCAACCCAGGTGACTTATGTCAACCAGCAATATGAAGAGCACTACCTTAAGAGCATGGACATCGATGGACGGCTGTTTTTTGATGGAGACGTGACTGTTCTTGCACCTAAAGTTGCGATGTATGTCTTTTTTCTTTTTTTCTTTTTTTTTACTACTCATTGTTTAACATTGGTTTTCAGAAAGAAACTAAGGAAAAAATTTGATTATCTTTTTCTGCATTTAGATCACAGGTAGAAATGACACCAAAGAAGAATCAACCAGATGAAGATGGGGTACTCATCCCTCCAGAGACACCAATCAGGTAAGAAGCTTGCTGACATTTACTTGCTCTGCGCTGGGACTGAGAACCTCAACCATTAAACCGTCACCACTGTATGATTTATTTTTTCTTCTCAGGGCTGCCATGACGTCAATTCGGCTGCTGAGGGGTGATCTCCCCTCTAGTGGGGACCAACCATCAACTAACCTGGCCACATATTTCAAAGTGGGTCTCGTGAAGCATTTGCTTTTATTACGTCAAATGACCTCCAATCTTATTAATTTACCACTTTGGTTTCTCTTTCTTGGTTCACTGTGAACAGAATTGCACTGTGGACCCCACTCAGGATGTTCAGAAGCGTTTGGAGACACTTGGCCAGGTGTTCAGCCAGAAATTCGGTGAGGCCGTTGGTCCGCACTGTGTTGCGTATGGCAGGCAGGTATGAACTACCCCTCAGGAAGACAAACAGGAACACTAACAATGCATCATGTCCTCATAAATTTTTATATTTGTGTAAAATTTCTTCTATTTTCCAGAGATTTGCTCTTGGTGTCAGATTGTATTACAAAGTCATGGAGGCAATGCTGAAATCGGTACAGAATCTTGTTTATTGTCATTCATTTGGAAGCGTTTAATGTTGAAAATAGTTATCTTACTGGATGATAGACGTGTTATAAATGTCTGACACTTGATTTTTTTTCTAATTTTATTTTATAGGAAGAGAAGCGGCTGTCTGTGCAAAATTTCAGGTGTGTTTATTTACCCACTGAAGCAGATTGTGAATCCAGTTGCTTTAGCTGTGCGTTCTTCCGAAGATTAGAAACGTGTAATTTATGTACTTGTTTGATATGCACAGATTGTACTTTCAATAAGTCAAGTCATATACTTTCCAGTAAACTGCTCAATGACTCCACATTCCACACATCACTGTTGGCCTGTGCTTTGGAAGTGGTTATGGCAACATATGAAGGTACATCCTGTCATTTTTATTAAGCATTCTAATTTCATAAAGAACTGTGTTGTTCTTGAAATGTACTGTTGATACAATTAAATGTATGCAAGTCTTGCATGTGTGACAAATTGTAATGATGTTGTCTGTGCTGTGTAATCAGAGAGCAACTTCAAAAATGGAGGATACAACTATGGAGGTGGGGACCAAGCTGAAACAGATGTATGTTTCCCCTGGATATTAAATGTGTTCAACCTCACTGCCTTTGACTTCTACAAAGTAATTGAGAGCTTCATCAAAGCTGAGCCTACACTGAGCAAAGATATCATCAAACATCTGGAGACTTGTGAGAACCTCATCATGGAGAGGATTGCATGGAAAACGGTCAGTATTATGTCACATTGTTACTAGAGTGTGCTTGTAATACTGTAACACTTTTAATTAAGACTCATCACAACTGTGTAAATTTAACGTGAGAATACATACAAGCTGTTTGAGGTTAAAATACAGATAGTCTATTTAATACATACATAGTTTTCCTTCTTCATCATGAATCACACAGCACTGGTAACAGAGTACTTTGCATTATCTGGAAAACATTTGGCTAGTTGCATTGACTGTTAAAGATGTCATGTGTTTTAGCATTAAGTAATTTTTTTTATAATCAAAAGACATTTTTTAACTACTGGCGTGAAATTATTTGTGGCTACCACTGCCTCCACCACCTGGTACCTCCCTGTGCATCAGACTCCTGGAGAAATAATAGATGAGGGGATTCAGGCAGCAGTTAAAGCTGGCTAGGCAAAGAACCACAGGATGCACTACCTTGGTCACCTTAAGCAGACCACAGTGGCGCAGCAGCTTCAGGTGTGTGAGGGTATATCCCAGCAGGTTGATGTGATAGGGGAGGAAGCACAGCAGGTAGACACCCAACACCCAGTAAATAACCCTGAGGGTGTGCTGACGGGTGCGACGGTGGTTGCGGTGCCTCGAGTGGCGAAGCACACTCAACACCCTGCAGTAGCTATAGAATAGTATCAGAGTGGGCAGCAGAAATGACCCCAGCACTAGACCCAGGGCTACCAGGATGATGGTTTTGTGGTGCTGTGAGGATGGATCCAGCAGGCAGGGCTTGTTTTGATGAGATGCTGCTGAGCGCAGCAAAGGCAAACTCACACTGAGTCCCAGTACCAGGCACCAGATCCCCCCACTAACCACCTGTGCAATTCGCAGCCTGCGGAGCGTAGATGCCAAAGGGTGCACCACAGCCAGGTATCGGTCCACAGCAATGCACACCAGGAAGAAGATACCCCCATACAAACTGATGTATTTAAGGATAAAAGTAATCTGGCAGTAAGCTGCTCCAGGAGTCCAACTGGAAAGATTTCCTGTTTTTGAGGACAGAGCTTGAGCCTTTTGGTAGTAGAAATAGATTCTCATAGGTAGAGAGATCACAAAGAAGAAGTCAGCTACTGACAGACTGGCCATGTAAATGGCTGTGGAGTTCTTGGCAGATGGTGACGAACACAGTCTCTGCAGAGCCAGGCTGTTGGTAACCAACCCGAGCAGGAAGATGATACTGTAGGACACTTGGTAGAAGGTGAAGCGATAGCTTGTATCCACTGTACAGTTAGATGAAAATGAGGCTTGCTCAGCTGTCAGATCTGTCAAATTCCACATCTCCATGTCTCAAAATGATTTCTAACTCCAGTACCTGAAGTCTCTGCGTTGCTCTCATGTCTGGAAGAGATAAGGTCAGCTGGAGTGAGTATATAAATGATGTAAGATAGGAAAACGTGTTCAGTAACCTCTACTAAAGCAATTAAACTTGAAGCAAGTTAAGACTTAATCAACTCAAAATGTGTCATGCTTTATGAAATGTAAATTTGCTAAGGGGACTAGAATAAACCACGTTTACTGACACGATCCTATGAATCTGCCAATAAAATTTTAAGTGCAGCTTTCTGCTCATAAAACAAGCAAACATTTGGCTTCATTATTTTCAGAATGTAAATGAAAGCAACATATCACTGTCATACTATTTACTTATTAAATATACATTTAGTAAAGCTCATAAAGTTAACTTTTGGTAGAGATTTGCAGAAGCTTTAATTGAAGTTTGTGTAGTGTGAACAAATATCCAACACCAGCAGTTCAGGCCTTTGATAAACTACTCTTAGTCCAGTCAGAAACTTACAATAGCCATAAATCAGGACCACTTACTGAAGATTAAGAGAGTTTAATTACTCTTATGTTAATTGTAATGAAACACTTTTATTTGTTTAGGCAGGATCGGAGGAGGTCGGTAAATAATGAAAACAACAGACAGTTCT
>JBAMHW010000017.1:7210389-7221940 GCA_037177495.1 Rhadinocentrus ornatus
TCAATGGTTAGTATGACTACAGCAATTATTTTGGTACACTTAGCAGCTGCACAGAAACCAAAAAGTTTTATACTTCATTAATTGTGTAAACTGTCAATGTTATTCCTTTGGGTTCAAACCCACTGTTGGCTAAAAAAAAGTAATCCTTTTTTTTTGTTAGACCACCTATGGTGTAAATTAGGGGTTGCATTTGCCAGGCATTGTTTTTTTATGGCAGCATAGAGCTTCCACTAAAGGATTTTATTTACCATATCATGTTATAACTTGATAGTTTATTGTAAAAATGTAAAACATGTTATAATTTGATAAGGTTGTAAGGTGGCAGCTCTTCACTTCCATAGTTTCGCAAAGCTGAGGCAGTGTCAAAAGAAATATCACCAAATGTATATCATTAAAGATATAAAAAATTATGTTTATTATGTTGAATGGCTGATGGGATAGACCACTGCAAAAAGTCTATACATCCCAAGGTTCGGATATATATATATAAACTGTTTCCGTCTGTTTCTATACAACTCTGCTGTGAAACTGAAATTTACTTAGAAAAAGGTAACATTTAATGACTCACCAGTAGCAGGAACCAAACAGTGGCCAGTGATAATGCTCATTTTTCCTGTTAGTTGTTGTTCTGCATCTTGCTGTAGCAGTGCAGATTCTACTGATTGGAGCAGAAGCTCTACTGATAAGAACCCTCATACACCAAATAGACACACATGCTACTTTAAAAAAAAAAGAAAAAAGAATGTGGTAGTGGTAAGAGTTAATCATTAACCATGTTTCCATCCAGCTCATACAGGAATAGCAGCAATTCAGTGACATAAGGTGCTGTAGTCATTCAACAGTCTACTTTGTATATTAGCAGTGTGTGAGGTACTGTGTAGAGAATTCAGCCCATGAGAACCTAAGAAAAAATTATTTTGATACAAAACTAGTCCCAAATCAGTCTACCATAAAGGCAAAACTACTCTTTCCACAACAAATTTTCTATATGGCTAATAAAACATTTGTTTATATAAGATTTTTTTATGCACACTGCAGGCAGTGCTTTTTTTTTGTATCTTAATTTCATAAACCCTTCTATGAATAAACATTTTTTAAAATTTATCTAACAATTTTTTTATAGAATTAGTAAATATGCCATCTGCATAACTTTATTTGCACTTCCTATAATCTTGCTTTGATTTTTTTCTTTTCCTTTTAAAAATATATGAGTTCCATTTCTAGCTGGATAGGCATGCTGCTGCTTGAATGCTTTCGCTTCTTAGTCCTCTCTTGTGAGGACTCCAAACTAATCAGCACAAGGCCTCACAAAGAAGAATGCAGTAATGTTCTGTCTTGCAGCACCCGGCTTAATGAAAAGAAGCAAATACTTCACATGCATACAAGTTCCACTGTATTCCATTTGAACTGTCAGCAGTGTTTGCACATTTTGAAAGGCATTTACTGTAGATGCATCCTCCACAGCAATAAGCAATGTAGAGGTTCTTAGCAGTGTGTTGGTGCAGTTGACCACACCTCAATTTACACTTCAAGACTGACTAAGTTACTGTGGGTGTTTTACAGCCCAGCCATAGCGCTTCTATCTACGTTGTTAGTACGTGTATAACTGATTGTCTCGATAAATGACTTGGTTGCACCCAATGACAGACTCTTACAGGATTTTTTTTTTGCCAAACATTTCATAGCAATCTCTCAAACAAAGTACTGAATGAAATACACAAACCCAACAAAAGCTTGTAACTTTTTTATTCACTGTCAGCACTCAGGAAAATAAAATTATATAGAGCAAACCACTCTATAAAATGCATTAAGGAGTCCACATATTACATAAATATTTATAAAATGCACATGAATAGAGCAATAACATTGGTTCACAGTTGCTAAAGGAGCGGCAGCTTTAAAGATTAAGACCACAAATACTGTGTTTGTGTCAAACATATTTATTGCACTACTTGTCATTTCTGCTAATGCACATTACAGAAACACACCTTTTATTAAATGAATGGTTTTATAACTTGAGTTTTGCAGCACATTTATTTTTCAACTCTTTTATTGGCTGAATTGGGATCAGTGTATTGAGCCCCAGTCAAAGGTCTCTGTGGCGTCCAGGAGATGGGCATGACTCCTTAGTAACCATTTTGTTTGTTCCAAAGTCACTCGGGTTCCTGGTTGTCCTCTCATTCCCAGTCATACACATTGAATTATGAATCATGCCACACATTAGAACTTTCATCAGACTGTGGACTCATTGGCAAACACGTTGGTTCTCAGTGTAAGGTTCTTAAGAGTTGTATTTGGGCTGCTTTGTGTGCTGTCCATTTGTAATCTGTCGAATATCTTTGTTCCATTTTGCCATGCTATTGTTTTTCTTTTGATGGAGCTTTGAATAGTCTCTGAAGTAAAGTAGTAAATGACTGGATCAAAGCAGCAATTGCTGACTGCTATGCAAAGAGCAATTGGGTAGATGGTTCTAACCACAAGTTCTGCATAGCATCCCGTTAAGACATTGGAGCGGACTAGGGCATAGAAAATGAGATTAACATTGTATGGAATGAAACAAAAGCAGAAGATGAGCAGATGCACAATGATCATCCTTAAGACTTTAGTCTTGTTGTGGTTCCCTCCACGACTTAGGGGTTGGGGTCTCCTCAGGGTCCGTAACACCATGACTGAGCAGAAAACATTGATAATCAATGGGAGGATGAAGCCCACAGTCTCGATGAACACCACCACCTTGAACAGCTCAGACTGCCACTGGTTTTTTGAGTAGTTCTCAAAGCAGAAATGTTGTGAGGAGTTGGTATTGTTAGGTGAAGTGGTGTCCAGAAGGAATCCTGTTGGTATACTTCCAGAGAGAACCATTGCCCACACCGTCAGGCAGGCCAGTTTGGCATTTCTCCTAGTACGAATTGTCTGAGACCGGAAAGGGTACACAATGGCCAAAAAACGGTCAACACTGATGCAGGTGAGGAAGAGAATGCTGCCGTACATGTTGGTGTAAAACAAGGCCACAGAAATCTTGCAGAGCACACTTGTAAAAATCCAGTCACGTTTAACAAAATACACAATCCGAAAAGGCAGGCTGAAGACAAAGAGCGAGTCTGAGACAATGAGGTTTATCATGTAAGTTGTGGTCTCGTTCCGCAGCTTCACTGTACAACCAAAAATATATGCAGCTGCCATGTTGAAGAAAAGTCCGACCACAAACACAAGACTAAAAACCCAACTGTAGAGAGGGTACTTGAAGTCATCGCTTTTGTCGCACATGCTGTTATTCATCTTTAGATCTGGCTGGTGGTTCTGGAGAATTTACAATGTAGCATGTAAATCCTCTCCTCAACTTGTTACTTCAGTCTTGTCCAACAGACTAGAAAATCTTGAATGCTCAGTTTGTTTGTCTTGTCATAAAATCTCGAGTTTGCAGGATTGTCACGAAATACCTTTTTATTGGCTTCCAAAGTCCTTTACATGCAATGTCCTTCCTTGAAAGTTGTCCAACCGTCTTGTTATCCTCATTTAAGTGGCGCGTTCAGTCTTTTCAGGTCTCTTCTACAGTAGAAATGTTTAGTTCCTCAGAGCAGTCATGTGTTTCTCATCAAATCAGTGTACAGATGAGTGGTTCTCTCTCTCTCTCGTTCTTCTGCATGTTCCTGCAGCTACCCTGTGTGCGCATGCCGGTTATTACTCTACTTCTGTTTGACTGTAAATCAGACAACCCACAGCTGCCTGCAAGTGAAAGACAGATGCAAACTCACTGGGCCGTTTAAACACGGGGAGGAGCTTGTAACAGAGCAAAGTACTCCCACTGCTGCTTAGTTGTGCAATTACACAAAATGTGAGTTGGGAAGAATTGGGAGTATTAGTGTGATGTGTCTCTAGGTTGGTATATTGAAACATCAAAACTGCAAAAAATTATTTTTTTTAATTTAAATTTTAGCTTAATAACTCAAAATATTGCAAAACTATCTTCACAATGTTCATTTTATTAGGACTGTAATTTTTAAGCAAAAGAACCATAAAACCTTAAATATATATCTGTAATTCACAGAACTCTTAAAAAAAAAAGACAAAACCTAATAAAAATTGTTCTGTGCTGGTATAATCATGTATCACTCAAAGCATTTAGAGCAACTAAGCACCAAGTGTTCTTTCCAGATGTTGGTGGCGTCAGCAGGGTGTGCCAAGCATGACATGACTGGTGGCAAATTTTACCCTTTTCGTTATGCAACCGTGTGTAGGACTAGATGGAAATAAGGATGTTTGTGTGTTTTCAGGACTCCCCGCTGTTTGAGCTCCTGAGACATGAACATGAGGGTGGAGCAGCAGAGCAGGTGGACACTCCAGCTAGTTTTAACCAGCCGCTGCAGCACAATCACACCGCTGCCGACCTGTAAGTCTTTCAACAACCGGTTACTTGTATGCAGCAACTATAAACTGTCGAAGACCAGGAGACATATTATTGAGAGTTGTGAAATCATTGTGATTTATAAGAGTCAAAGTTAAATTCCATGACTCATTGGGAGCCACTCTTTAGGTAGCTTTGAGTCTATGATTATGAGATTTAAACAAGAGATTCTTATTTAATGGAAAGTGGAAATATTACTGTTTAACATTGGTAACTTAGCAGACACATATCACCAGTTCCGCTGTTGTGTGTACAGGTATCTGTCCCCGATGCGCCCAGGCATGCGTGTCTTGCCTCCTGAGTCCCCGGCAGCACCTACCTCTCAGCCTACATCCCAGATAACCAGTCAAGCTCCAAGACACCAAAAGTCCAACTCTCTCAGCCTTTTCTATAAAAAATGTAAGCCATTGTTGAAATGACTTTTTGTCAGCGTGGTGCCTAAATACCAGCAGCATCATCTAGAGAAAGAAGATGCTTCTTCAACTTTGTAGTAGTTTCAATTATGAGCATGTATACAGATTAAAATACTAACAAATAATGTTTCTTTAACTTTTTTTTTGTTGAAATCGGTAATCAAATTTGCTATTTTGATGATGTTTTTTTTTTTCTCTCTTTATCTCTTTAGTGTACCGCTTGGCTTATACAAGGCTGAAGACACTCTGCTCCTACCTGCTGTCCTCCCACCCTGAGCTGGAGCCAATAATATGGACCCTTTTCCAGCATACTCTGCAGTATGAGTACGAGCTAATGAGAGACCGTCACCTCGACCAGGTTCTCGAGCAATTTTCTTTTATTCATTTGTTCTTCTGATCCTTTTTTGAACTTCAATTGCTTATAAAGTAATTTCATAAACATTCAGTTTGTTTCAGTCGTTCAAAAAGATCACAACCTCTCTTATGTGATGCTAAAATATGGACACCTTCAAGGCTGTTTCATATTTTCTAGTTATTACATTTCTTTACAATAAAATTGATGAAAGCTTAATAATAAACTTTATTACTGCCGTTTGCCTTTTTTAATTGTCAATTTTATAAGCATATTGATGATGTAGGAAACATCTTTCCTCTTAAATTTGCTATAACTTTATTAAATGTTCATTAACAATTCTGCAATATATTATTGGAAATTAAGACAAAAAAAAAACTAACTAAAAATCCTTTTTGATTGGGACACACTTTTAAGCCACGGTGCTGATGGGATTTCTGAAATTGTTTATATTTGACAATTGACGTAAACAACAGAGCTGATGTTGGCTCATGTCAAATGACAGCTCTTGTAAGACCCTCCTTTTTGCCCAGGCATAGCTGGAGCTCTGTTGGCAGAATAATACCTCTCATCAATCCTCACTTGTCTTTTTCTTGTGCTTCCCTTGTTCTCTTACATCCTCTTCTCATGTCTTACCTTCATCTTCCACATACCTGCAACTGTTCTTGCAGTTAATGATGTCAGCCATGTATGCCATATGCAAAGTGAAGAGTGTTGATCTGCGCTTCAAGTCCATTGTCTCGGCATACAAGAACATGCCTAATACCAACCAAGAGGTAGTGCAAAGTTTGAAAAATTCCATTAAAATGAATCCTTTCAGCCAAACCTTTGCTATTCTAGGCTAAATTGACATGGAATCATAATTTCATGAATTACAGCAAACTATTTGAATTTTCACTCTGTATGTTGCAGACTTTCAAACATGTGTTGATCACAGAGGGCCAGTATGACTCCATCATTGTCTTCTATAATCAAGTGTTCATGCAGAAGTTGAAAAGCAACATTCTGCAGTATGCATCTACCAGGGTGAGTCAAGTTAGGGGTGGCAGTGTACTTTAATACATACATAATCATCAATGTCTGCACTGCTTTTGCTCCTTTTCAGTTTTGCTGCTCTTTATTTTTTCCCAGCCACCAACCCTCTCTCCAATCCCCCAAATTCCACGAAGCCCCTACAAGTTCCCAAATTCACCTTTGCGTGTGCCTGGAAGCAACAATGTGTACATCTCTCCTATGAAGAGCACACGCATGTCCCCAGGCATCATGACCCCTCGCTCCAGGTCAGACCTGCCTGTTCATGGTAGATTTGTAGTGACTTACAACAAATTGAAATTCTATATGATTTTTCACATTATTCTTTTTTGACTTTGCAGAATGCTGGTATCTATCGGCGAATCATTTGGGGTATGTGCCTCTTTTGTTTTCCATATTGTGTCATGAATTGTCACCTCAACAGCTGTGAAAAACATTTTCCTCTCACTCTTTTCTTCTGTTTGGTCTTCATCTACAGTTCACCAATCGCTTCCAGAAGATCAACCAGATGGTCAGTAGCAGCGATCGATCCCACAAGAGGACTCTGGATTTCGGCTCCGCTCCTAAGCCTCTAAAGAGGTTACGTTTTGATGTGGACGGTCAGGATGAAGCTGATGGAAGGTTAGTCACAAATTGTGGCACAGCTTCTCTAGCTTTCTAGCATCCTTATCTATTTACTGAAATTAAAGCAACCTAAAAATTTGTAGTGGCAAAACCACTTTAATTTGGTTTACAACTTAAGAAAAAGCATGTTCTTTAAACCTGTGACATATTAAATAATTTATATGATAACATGTATCTTTAACATCAGTGTCAAGAGATGTGATTTAGTATTTTAAATTAGACATCTCCCCAGGGGTCAAGGTTATTGTATAATATTTGTTAGTTATTTTAATGCTTAATTAATTTTCTTCGGTTTACAGCAAATCTGGAGGAGATTCTACACTGATACAGAAGCTTGCAGAGATGAGTAAGTCAGGACTGTTTCATTTACATGTTTCCATTTTTTTCCTCTTCAACTCTGCTTATTATTATATTTTTATCACAAGTTGTGTTAGTCGTGATTTATGATCAAGCATTTTTCAATTTGTTGAGGCTCTACTCGGAGTCGCATGCAGGAACAGAAGATGAAGGAGGACGCTGAACTGAAGAAGGAGACGCTCTAAAACCTGCTGGTCCCATCTGCATCGTTTATCACAATGTGAACACTAATGTTCACACACAGTGAAGCGCAAGTTTTCTTGTAAATATAGTGATAAATATTAGTTTTTATTTAACTTTTAGGAGTAATGTGAAAATATAGAGGACTTTCTCCTCTTTTTTGTGTTCATGCTGAGTGTTTTTACTAAATAATGATTTTTATTGAATATCCTTTGAATTTGATAAGTTTAGGATTGAGTACATTTGGTTTTAAGACTGATATTACCTTTTGGGTCTAGGAAGAAATCATTGTTTTCATCTCGATGCATTCAGTTGTCTCAAGTGTTGCTGACGCAGTATGCCAGTTTTACTTTTGACATTTCAAATATCTGGATCATGATGGAGCACTTCAAGTGTTAAATCATGATTAATGTCTTCAAAAAGGAACAAGTGTCTACCTCAGACACAACAATTTGTATTTTCAAGTTGCATTTTTACTTTTAAAGTGATATTTTTCTCAGCAACATGATTTACTTTGGACGTTTAGCTCATGTCTAAAAGTGAGAAAACGTGCATAACTGGCACACATTGACAAGGAATTTGATTACAGGTAAGATTTCTCTTTGGTTTAAAATTTATAGTTTTATAAAGGCTTTTGTTTTTAGTTTTGGGTGGTGAAAAAAAACATGCATGGAAAAAAACTAATATGCTTGAACAAAATTTTTGTACATTCATTAGATTTTTTTTAATTATTATTCTTTACATTTGTAATTTTTGTTAATAGGAGGCAGCGGATTAAAGAAAAGGGAGAAATAAATTGGTATACACCACCTGCAGGAAATTCATACATGGAGTTCCCTCTGAATAAGATTCTTGTTAGAAATTCCCATTACCAAAGTTTTTATGATGAATGTTTCTAATCTATTCAAATAGTTTCTGGGAAAAAATGGAGAATATTTCTTTGGAAATATAACTTGTTATGTACATTGGTCTTAGACAATTTTGTTTTTTAATGTTTGTTTCTAATGATTCTAATGATAATCACCTAATTATCTGATGAGCATTAATTTTGTTTTGTTCTCATAAATAAACTATTGTTAAATACTTGTGAAGTCTCACTACTTTTTTCTGAATTTTCACAAACAAAACTTTTGACGGTAGTTTATCAAAAAAAAAATTGCAGTTTTGGTTAAAAAGTAAAACATCACATGGATGACTAGCTGGATCAGATATGCGTCATTTAATGATGCAACTTTTGTAACAACTTATTCTAACAATGTTGTTTCCACCAAGTTAGATAAAGTCTCAGAACCCTCAAAACACAAATTCATATGTAAAATCATTCACACAAGTAAAGCTACCATAGTTTCATTTTGCAATTTAGTTTAAAAAATATACACTTGGTAAATTATAAATAAATATAACAAGTTCCTTTCATATCACATATTTCAGTTGTGATTATGAATCAATAAAAGCAATTAATTGGTTAATTTAGAAAATTTTTCTGACACTAAACTTAAATTTTCTTCTGAACAAAATATTTTCATAAGTCATTGAAGCATTTTTGGCCATGAAAAGTATCTCGATTATCTGAAACTACATACAAAATACTAATGTTATAAAAACAAATTTTGTTGCTTATATTTGACATATCCAAGACAAATTGGCAGCAATGCCCCATCCCCCTACTATTTATACTAACAAATTATTTTGTAAGGGTTAATGTCTTAATAATTATTGAATAATTTCAGAATAAAAAGAGTTCTTGCAAAAATTCACAAGTGTAACACAGTCAAAATGATCACCAAAACAACAACAAAGGATGGATGTTGATTCCCAGTTATCCAAGTCATAGTAGCCCTAAGAGCTTGAAAAAAGCCACTTTGTCTGCTAATGTCCCAGTTACAGTTTACAAGCCTGAAACTCCCCACCAGCTGGTCAGAAGAAGCCTTTTGGATAAGAGATGAAACTGCAAGGAAAAAACTGCAGTTACCGTTGTTTATACTCTTAGGATAACTCTCTAGTATATTGTTAATTTTTCAGACATATTTAACACCTGAATAAATATGATTCTATTTCAAAACACTTGTAAAACTGCTGTTGAAAAGACTGATTAAAATTGTATGATCTGAACATGGATTTGGTCAAAAACCCATGAATAATTGTACCTCTTAAAACCAGTAAAATCCTCAAGCAGGATAAAATAAAAATATACAGATGTGTTAAGACTAGGCAAAAATGGATTTCTCTGAAGAGAAATACATGTAAATAAAGTAGTGAAAATAAATTGGTGAATCTTTTACTTGCTTGTTTTTCCCTCAATGATTGTGAAATCCTTCTAGTTCCCCTGGGAGGAATGATGACAGCTGCTCCATGTCGCTAACAGCTACTTTAATTGTGCTTTGGCACTGTTACCAATGGGGAGACCAGATATATTCCTGTTTGAATGAAGAAACAATTTGCTTCCGGCCCAGCCAAGCATAAAACACTTTGAACAGGTTACATTTTAATTGGCTTCCCCCCTGGGGGTATTGAAGGGTGTTATTGAGTTTGTGGATGCTAAATCCATCTAGTCAGTTGGTTGTACATGATCTTCAAAGTGCTCTCCTGTTGAAACTGAATGTTTGATCTGTTGGTATGTGTCATTTTTATTTTAAAAGCTTAAACTTGCTGGCAAAAATTTACTGAGTGTCTCCAGAGCCTGTAATTGTGCTGTCGCTTTAGGATCAACTCTCAGGATTGTGCCTTCGGAAATGGAAAACCTCACGGTAAGAACAGCTTTGTCCACATTTTATAGAATATGTAGTAATTAAGGAATTAGGTTAGTTTGAAACTATGTTTAAACTATTTTATTAAGTCAAAATTGTATTTATTATTTTGCGTTTACCTTCATATGATATGCTTCTCCAGTCATGACTTTATCTGTAAGAAATAATTTTGGGAATTTTCTTTTCTTTTTAATAACATAATCTCACAATTTTTTTATGTTTTAATTTTCTTACAATTAAATCAAACTGTAATTTACCATTCTTCAGTTATTTGACTTTAATTTTCATAAAATAAATCATTAATGACCATTTAATGCTGCTAATATTTCTGCCTTGTTCCTCAGCCAGAACAATGGCGCGAGATTATGAGCAAAAAGATGCGCTTCCCCCCGGAGCTCATCAGTTCCATTCAAGAGGGAAAAATAGAGCTGCTGTGTGGACTGCTAAAGACGGGTGATGGCATCATCCGCCAGCTGGATGAATCTGAGGATCGCCAATGGAGGGAGGCTCTCAACCTTTCCATCCGCCTAGGCAACGAGGATTCCATGGATGCCCTGTTGCAGGGGGTCAAGTTTGACTTCCGGCAGATTCATGAGGCCCTGCTTGTTGCTGTGGACACCAACCAGCCCATAGTGGTGAAGCGTCTGCTGGACCGCCTGGACCAGGAGAAAGGCAACAAGATGGATGTACGATCCTTCTCTCAGGCCATCTTTGACCGCTCTATTGACAACTCACAATTTGCTCCTGGTGTGACCCCTTTGACCTTAGCCTGTCAGAAGGACCTGTATGACATTGTCACCATGCTCACCCAAAAAGGCCACATCATCCCATGGCCACATAAAATATCATGTGCCTGTTTAGAGTGTCGCAACGGCCGGCAGTATGACTTGCTGAAGTTCTCCTTGTCACGCATCAATACTTACCGTGGCATAGCCAGCCGTGCCTACCTCTCCGTCACATCTGATGATGCCATGCTCAGAGCTTTCAGTCTCAGCAAAGAGCTCCGCAAGCTGTCCCAAAAAGAACCAGAGTTTAAGGTGTGAGGGTGTTCATGTACTTGCTGTACATGTTGAGTGTCTATTGTGTGTATGACTCAGATGTTCCTTTCTCCTGCAGCCTCAGTACCTGAGCCTGGAGCAGCTCTGTCAAGAGTTTGCAGTTGAGTTGCTAGGGATGTGTCGAAACCAAAGCGAGGTGACCACCATCTTGAACAGCTATGGAGACGAGAGCCAGGATTCCTTGAATGATCAGGCCTTTGAAGAGGGAATACCCAACCTTTCACGTCTGCGACTTGCTGTCAACTATGACCAGAAGCAGGTAGCAAGATTCAGATAATGCTGTCAGGTAAAAGAAGACATAAACTATACCAATAATTTCTCTTTCTTCCTTTCACTGTTTTTTTTTCTCGTTGTTTTTTTTTTTTTTTTTTTGGGGGGGGGGG
>JBAMHW010000017.1:7222040-7255502 GCA_037177495.1 Rhadinocentrus ornatus
CCCCCCCCCCCCCCCCCCCCCCCCCCCCCCCCCCCCCCCCCCCCCCCCCCCCCCCCCCCCCCCCCCCCCCCCACTTTGTGACACACCCAATCTGTCAGCAGGTTCTGTCATCTATCTGGTGTGGAAACCTGGAAGGCTGGAGAGGCAGCAGGACAGCCTGGAAGTTGTTAGTCTCTTTTGGGATCTTTCTTGCCATGCCCCTTCTTTGCTTCATTTACTGGATAGCACCAAAGTCAAAGGTCACATGAAAATAATTATGATAACAGCAATACTTTCAGTTTTGACAACAGGAAGGTAGCAAAAATTGTATGTGGTTTGGCCTTGACAAGTCTTTTGCTTTTCTCCAGGCAGGAAAAATCATAAAGATTCCTGTGATCAAGTTTCTTCTTCACTCAGCATCCTATATGTGGTTCCTCATCATCTTACTTGGAGAGTCCATCACCATGGAGATGTATCAAGACAAATTTGCATCCCGGCAACAGAACATCCTGCACAGCTCCTTCCACATGGTGTGGGTGGCCGGTAGGTACACTCTCATTCAACTTTGTAAAATGGTGAACATTCACAACTCTGGTCTGAAAAGGTCATGAAGATGGTTTAAACTGTGCCGTCTCATGTAGGATTCTTCTGGTACGAGTGTAAAGAAGTGTGGATTGAGGGGCTGCGGAGTTACTTCTTAGACTGGTGGAACTGCTTGGACATGATGGTGCTCAGCATGTATCTAGCATCCTTTGTGCTGCGTGTGCTTATAATGCTAAAAGGTTATGTCCTCTGCCATGATCAGAACAGCAGTGAGGAGTGTGTCTACTTCACTCAGACTGGTTAGAAAATTATCTCAGGACATTTTTAAAAAATTATTCCTGAATGTATTTGAAGTTCTGAATGCTTAACTGGTCTGTTGGTATGTGAAAGTGCGTGATGACTGGCATCAGGAGGACCCTCAGCTGGTTGCAGAGGTGCTATTTGCTGTGACCAGCATGCTGAGCTTCACTCGGCTTGCATACATCCTGCCAGCCCACGAGTCTCTGGGAACACTGCAGATCTCCATAGGGAAGATGATTGATGACATGATGAGGTTACACCACATTAACATTTTCTTATTGCTTGGAGGAGAATTCAGGGCACATGATAGAACAGGCAGAATGAGAATGTTTTGGTTTTCTTTTATAGATTCATGTTTATATTGATGATCATTGGGACAGCATTCCTCTGTGGTATCAACAATGTGTATGTCCCTTATGTCATCTCTCCACATCTTGGCAGGTAAGAATATGAGAAGTTCAAGTTCATCGGACTTTTCAAATAAGTTTTTTCAACTTTAAAAATCAGTGTAAAACCAGGCTAATTTTGATAAGCCTGTCCACAACTCTGCTGCAGGTTTAATGAGACCTTCCGCTTCTTATTCTGGACCATGTTTGGCATGGCCAACCAAGACTATGTGGACATGCCGCAGTTTGCATTGGCAGAGTTTGTAGGACGAATTCTGTACGGCATCTTTACTCTCATCATCGTCATTGTCCTCCTCAACATGCTCATAGCTATGATTACCAACTCCTTTCAGAGAATCGAGGTAAACTACAGCACTTCTGTGTCACATCTGTTAAAAAAAGAAAGAAAGAAATTGATGTAGTATGTGCTGAAACCCTAATTTTATTTCAGGATGATGCAGATGTTGAGTGGAAATTTGCCCGGTCAAAGCTGTACCTCAGTTACTTTAGAGAGGGCCTCACCATGCCTGTGCCTTTCAACATTATCCCTTCACCAAAAGCTGTCTTTTACATAATAAGGTGGGTTCTGAAACTACAAAAACGCTTCAAACTGTAATAACCCTGTAATATACTCTTGTGTATATATTTCTTTACATGATCAAATTCTATTCATCAAGAGGTATCTTCAGACGAATCTGTTGCTGCTGCACTTGTACTTCTGAGCAAAATTATCCAACTCTAGCCTCTATGGTAAGAGCATATTTGATATGTGAACTCATGTGGGCTTATCGCTAAAATGATAATTTGATTATTACTTTCTGTGAAGCATTATACAAGATTAAAAATTAATCAAGTAAAATATTTTATGTTAAAAAAGTCCAGCGATAAGGGACCTGAGAACAGTCAGTTACCTTACCGGCAGCAGGTGATCAGGGCACTGGTGCAGCGCTACATCGAGTCAGCTCGCAGGGAGTTTGAGGAGACTAAAAGGAAAGGTAACTATTTAATTGGAGCAGTACTCTCAATAATTATATTTCACAACGTTACTTTTCATGTCTACCTTTTAGTTTTCATCTACTACCAAAGTTAGCCAATGAACCTTCAGCAGCCAAAGTAGTTATTCAGCATCAAACAGTGGCATTGATTTACCTACATAATTGCTTTTTGCTGTTGAAAACAAGAAGCCAAGCTTGCTTTGTTTGCTCCTGAATTGTGTTCAAAAAAACATTTTAAAAATTCTGAACACTGGAAGCTGTCTAATGGCTTAAAGGATCAGGCAGAAAACACATGACCATGGTCTAATTGAGCAGATGACTTTTAATGCAAACATTGACTTATTCTTATTTTAATAAAAGTTTAACTTGCTTGCTGGATTCTTTTGACAATGTCAATTATGTGGTCTGAAATGGAATTTTTTTTTTAAAATATTGCCCATGCTGTTTTTAATGCTGAAAAATTTTACCACTTTTTTCTCATTCATTAATATTACAACACTTCTCAGTGTTTATGTTTTTCTGGAGTTTTTTTTTTACCCTGCTCCAACGTTTCAAGTAATTGTTGATATTAAATCCATTTTTAACATTTGTTTTGTTCCATTTTAGATTAAATATGGGCTTTTAGAGTGTTTTAAGATAATTGCATTCAAGTATCATTTACATTTTAAAGTGTTTGATATAGTCAGTGGGAGTCTAATAGTAATCACTTTACAAGGCTCCACACTAAACCAACATGCCCGGAATATACAGCTTGAGAGATCAAAGTGCAACTTTGATTTTCACGTATTTCATGAGTAAATTTGGAATAATTTTGATGGTAGAAAATAATAAGCTAAAAGGATTGTTTACAGTAGAGAATAGCCACACTGTCTCTCTAATTGTGGATTTTGAGACAAAGGATTCAGATTTTCTAAAGTATGAGGTCTGGTTAACTAAATATAATTCTATATTACAAGAATATCTGGTTGGTGTAGTGTGCTTAAAGTATGTTCTTCCCCTAGATATTGGCAATCGGATCACTGAACTGAGCAAAGCAGTCTCCAGGATGCACAGTGATATGAAAGTGATCCAGCAGCTTGCAATAGCTGATGGACATGCTGCAAATGATGCACTGACCAAGGATGGCTCCTCAATTCTGGGAAAATACATCATTGGTGCCAAGAATAATTTCAGAGGTTTCAACAGCAGGAATGATGATAAAAGCACATCCCTCAAAGTGACTATACATCAAGGTGAGGAGGGCGTGGACAAAAACAAGGCTGATTCAGCAATAGAGCAAGGGTCAGGCACGAATCAGGCGGATGAACGTGGAACAGAAAGATCAAAGCGGGTAACAGAGTGTGAGGTAGTGAAAATGGAGGAAGGACGAGCTAAAGCTGAGCAGAGGGAGAAGGAAACTGAAAAAAAAGAGTCAGACAAAAGTGAAAATGGTAAAAATAAAAAAATAGAGGTCACAGAGGGGACTAGTTTTGTTCAGGTAGAAGAAAAGGCGAATGCTGAGATCATACAGCATGAGGCAGATAAAAAAAGGGAAGAAGAGATTAATGCAGGGGCAAAGGTGACAGAAAAAGACATAGAGACAATACCTGAGAACACAGAGGGCACCAAAGTCAGCTGCAAAATGACAGAAACAAAGAAAATAATGAACAGGTTCAAAGACATGGAGCTGAAAGAGAAAAAAGTAGAGGCAGGATGGATAAAGGATAAAAAGTTAGAGGAAAATTTATCAGAACAATCTCATGTTAAGGAGAGAAATGAAGTGATTCCCTCTCCAACAGGAAGTAGCAGCTCACAAGACACAGGCTTTGGTTCACAAGACGGCACACTAGTGAAAGCATAGTGGCATTTACAGAGCTAATTAGTCGACAAAATCTGACAACTGAATCTGACAAGATTATGTGCAATGACACTTTTCACGTATAGGATTTATGTCTCTACATCACTTATGTTCTTGACAAAGAAGAAGAAAAAAAAAAACTTAACCAGCAAATAAATGTAATTTTACACATAAGATTTCTTATCAAAATACAGTACAGTTGTGCTACTAAAGTATTTTATAACACATCGTACATAACCTAAAACAATAAAGGTTCAGCACATACCCCAGCTTTAAATGACTATACTGTTCTGTAACCACATATTTGTACCGGCTATGAAGTGTTAACAAATAAGCTTAATATGTTTTTAGGTAGATCGTTTATTTTAGGCAGAACCAGAATAGCTGTTTTTCCATCTTAGACACAGGACTGCTTGCTTCATATTTACTCAGTGAAAATTAAATTGGCAGCAATTTTTTCCTCACACAAAGAAATATTCCTAACAAATTGTGAACTTTTCTTGATATCTAAAACAAACTGAGACAAATAAGGCATAACCAGACAATGTTTAACCCAGATCACTTTGGGAAAGTTCTGCTCATATCAATGTAAAAATATGGAGTTTTCTTTGTTGGTTGTTCTGGATCTTGTGTGATGTTTAAAATATCATGAGGAAAAATGGTTTTATACCTTGTAAACCAAAAATATAGTTGAAAATCAAATTTCTTTCTGTCTGTTTGTAATGGAGTTAAAAATGATTGTTTCGTGTTACATGTTGAACTGTTGTTGCAGTGATGTAATGAGTGCAGGTCCCAGCTTGTTTAACACATTCTATTCCCATGAGGTCTCACTCTTGAACACACCAAGTCATTAAATCATCACCTGTCCCAGGGCACAGTGCATGCTCTTCCACTCATACTGCCTTTTGTTGCAGTATTGCACAAGTGAGTTTTCTACTTCAAGTTTGGCAGCTTCAACAAAATAAATGAAAGCACGCTCCAACATTATTAAACAAAATCCATTTTTGGCACATTGTATGTGTTATATCCTGTTAAAACAGCTGTGTGAGAGAAAAGTGTATCTTCTATCCTGCCAATTCCCAAATAGACAGGACACATTAAAAGCAGTAAGCTGCTTACTTAATTCATTCATCAGGTTTTCTTAGTTGTGGAAAATAGTTACCCTTTGTAAATTAATTTAAAAAAGCGTTCTTTGCACAATGAATCCAAGTTCACATCACATCAATGTGAGATCATTAATGAGAGATTTATTTTGTCTTAAAACATAAAACTGCATGAAATTCATGAATTCAACCCACATCTGCAAATATGACTTAATTTAACCCTAAAATTACCACAGAAAACATGATAAAAACATAATAAGAAAACCCAGTAGATGTTAAATATAAACTGCAAGATTTGTGATTTATAGATATTTAAAATACTAGTTACAAAATAATGTACAAAATAAGCATGAAAAATACATCTTCATTTAGGATGATGGTCGAGGAGTGAGCTTTGTTGGGGGTTGGACACTATACTTAGGAACCACACATTAGGCATTCATCTTTATTTGCTAAAGAGCAGACCATAGCTGCAGTGTTGCGCTCTTTAGCTTCTTCCGCCACACCTTTGACCGACTGATTCTCCTTTAATTTCTCCTTGTTGAGGGTGAACTGAATAGGGTTGGCAGCCGGCTTCGTTCGCAAGTAGTACATACCAGTTTTCAGACCCTGCAGAAAAACATTTACAGTCTTTAAAGCATTGTTTGTTTTACTTCGATGCAGCATATTTGCCCATTGGTACCTCCAGCTTGCCCTTTGCCAGTCCTGACTTACCAGCTTCCAACCATAGAAGTGCATGCTGGTGAGTTTTCCATAGTTTGGTTCGGCAATGTGAATGTTTAGAGATTGGCTTTGGTCGATGTAGGCACCGCGATCCGCTGCCATCTTGAGCACAGTCTTCTGAGAGATTTCCCAGACAGTTTTATACAGCTGCTTCAGATTGTCAGGGATCTCTTTGATATCCTGAGAGGTCAGTCCGGTTAAAAGTCCTTTGTTCACCAATAAGAAGCCAGTTTATATAATAAAAACATTTTAAGTGACTTTTACCTGTATGGAGCCATTCTCAGCAATCAGCTGGTTCTTCATGTTATCATTCCACATTCCTTTTTCTGTGAGATCCTTCAGCAGGTGAGGATTTACAATCTGTAAAGGCAGAGAGAAAAAGCACATTGCAACCTTTTCTTTTATGTTCACCTGAGTTCATACACATAAAAACCACAAAATGGAAACAATTCTGACCTGAAACTCTCCTGAGAGCACCCTGCGAGTGTAGATGTTGCTGGTGTATGCCTCAATGGATTCATTATTGCCCAGGATCTGAGCAGTGGAAGCTGTGGGCATTGGGGCCAAAAGAAGGCTGTTCCTCACACCGTGCCTAAGGACACACAGAGTAGCATTAAAAAATATATGCTAGTCTCCACATACAGTAACATTTAGGTGTACAATGACAACAATATGGATGAATTACTTAGCAATTTTCTTCTTCAGTGCTTTCCAGTCCCACAAATCAGTTGGAATTTTACCCCACATGTCATATTGAAGAATCTGGAAAACAAAAGGTCATAGTTGGTACACAATCCCAAAATACTAATCTGTATCTCAGGATGAAATTGAGGAGGTTTGGAAAATTACTCACTCCCTTGCTGACAGGAGAGCCACTGTAGGTTTCATAAGGGCCAAATTCTGCTGCCAGTTCAC
Organism: Rhadinocentrus ornatus; assembly: GCA_037177495.1. Lineage (NCBI taxonomy): Eukaryota > Metazoa > Chordata > Actinopteri > Atheriniformes > Melanotaeniidae > Rhadinocentrus > Rhadinocentrus ornatus. The sequence continues at coordinate 7,228,822 of JBAMHW010000017.1, forward strand.
AACTGGCCTCCAGTGCAGCATAGTAGATTGTCTCAAAGATCTGAATGTTGAGTAGCTGAGCCTCTGGGCTTTCAAACGGATAGCGCATAAGGATAAAGGCATCAGCCAGGCCTTGCACACCGATTCCTATTGGCCTGTGACGAAAGTTGGACCTTTCAGCCTGTAAGATGGGAAGATCGGTTTGTTAACAGAAAGACTCAGCAGCATGGTTGATGCACCAGCAACTACTAAAGACTCACTTGTTTAAGGAGCATTTCCACACTTTGCTTAACTCTTCTACTCATCTGAATGAGTTAGAAAGATTGGTCCAGCTCTTTGGCTCAACTCAGTACTGAATATGCTGCATGCAGTTATGCCCAAGTTGATATTGTGTGATGAAATTGCGATCTTGTATTTAAACAAAAAAACAACAAAAAACCCCAAAACAAAACAAAAACTGCGTCTAGCACTACATGACAGCACCTGGGTCCAACTCGACGCATAGCAGTCTGACTACTACTTAATTATGATGTCGCACCCTGTTTGAATTCTTGCTCGTGTTGCTTTTCTTCTCAGATGTAAGTCGCTTGGGATAAAAACGTCTGCCAAATGACTGTAGAATAGAATAGAGTAGAACAGATGCCATACCTCAGGTACTGGGTAGTAGTTGATGTTGATGATCTTGTTCAGGTTTTTGACAATAACTTTGGTAACAGAGGCAAGCTTTTTGAAGTCAAAGGTCTTCTCTGGGGTGACATACATGTTGAGAGCAATGGACGCCAGGTTACACACTGCGACCTGAGTTAAAAAGCAAAGATGACAACGTCATCATTTTAATATAAGTAAAATGTTAAATTTGTAGGTACCAAAACTAACTCTGCCCCTTACCTCATCTTTGCTTGTGTACTCTACGATCTCTGTGCACAGATTGCTGGATTTGATGGTGCCAAGATTTTGTTGGTTAGTCTTCCTGTTGCAAGCATCCTTGTAGAGCATGTATGGAGTGCCAGTTTCTGTCTGTGACTCAATGATGGCGTACCACAGCTGCTGAGCCTTCACCACACGCTTAGCTCTGCCCTCTTTCTCATACCTAAAGGCCAACAGAACCAGTGGGACAAGTAAGCAGTGACAACTGAGAAGTTTATTAAAAATGGAAATTGGCGTACTGAATTTACCGTGTGTAGAGGTTCTCAAACTCCTCTCCCCAACACTCGTCCAACCCTGGACATTCATTGGGACACATCAAAGACCAGTCCTACACAAACAGCAAAAAAAAATAATAATGAGAAGGCTTGTGCCTAATTAAGATATTGTGGTACAAAATTATGAAATTCAGCAATGGATTTTCTGCAGTATTCACCTGATTGCTTTCCACACGTTTCATAAAAAGGTCTGGGATCCACAGAGCAAAGAATAGGTCTCTGGCTCTCTGCTCCTCTTTACCTGTGTTCTTCTTCAACTCCAAAAACTCAAACACATCAGAGTGCCATGGCTCCAGGTAGACGGCAAAGGCCCCAGGTCTCTGAACAGGCAAATACGAAAACACTTGAAGTTAAATTAGCAACAAAAATGTCAAACAACAGTTTATGGAAACATTAATATATATTTATTTTTTGTGGGGTGCCTCCCATCCTAACCTTGTTGCCACCCTGGTCCACATAACGTGCTGTGTTGTTGTAAACTCGTAGCATGGGAACCAGCCCATTAGAAGTGCCATTTGTCTGAAAAGTGTAAATGACTTAATAATATGTATTTGAATAAATAACACATAAATAAGTCACAGACAAAGTGTAACTCATTAGCTCCTGTAAACAAGCTTTACTTTAAGCATTACAAGTTTAACTCACCCCTGCAATATAGCTGCCTGTTGCTCTAATGCAGCTCACTGCCAGTCCGATGCCTCCAGCTGATTTGGAGACTAGGGCACACTGCTTCAGTGTGTCGTAAATACCGTCAATGCTGTCATCCCTCATGGCAAGCAAAAAGCAACTGCAAAAATCCAAATTAAATCAAATTATGAAACAAAAATCAAATTTAAAAGTTGTGTTTGAGCTTTATGTTTTTTTCTTCCTTTGATTAAACTTGGACACTGATCCTAATAATCCTTACCTGGACAGCTGTGGCCTGTTTGTGCCTGCGTTGAACAGGGTAGGGGAGGCGTGGGTAAACCACTTCTCTGACAGCAAGTTGTAAGTTTCAATAGCTGCTTCAATGTCTCTTTTATGAATCCCAACAGCCACCCTCATTAGCATATGCTGGGGTCTCTCAGCAACTACAACATTTAATTAAGAAGAAGAAGAAAAATTAAGAATAAACTGACCATCTGCACCTACTTCTTAGGAAATAAGGAATCTCACCTTTTCCATTGATCTTCAGCAAATATGACCGCTCTAAAGTCTAAAAGAGCAAAAATACAAATTTGGTTGATTCTCCCTCCGATCTGCATAAAACATTGAATTTAAATGAAAATAACAAACATTACCTTAAAGCCAAAGAAGTTGTAAGAAAAGTCTCTGTCGTAAATGATGGCTGAGTTGAGGCGCTGCAAGACACAGGGATTATGATCTTAAAAGTGTTGAAATTCAAAACAATGAGCAAAGATCATCACATGTGACTTACAGCCTTGTTTTCTAGAACGATGTCAAGTGTCTCCTTGGAGATCATAGGCGAGTGACGTTTGTTTAAAGGGTTGACATAGTTGTACAAGTCTTCCATCACATCTGTGCAAAGTGCAAAAGAAATATTATCATTAGTACAGACTATGTAACAACTTTATTAAACTTCTTGCTAGGAGATAAGCAACATCCTAAGGGAAGAACGGGAGGGCATTATGATGGTTCTGCTGCATTGGTGGTTTTATCTATATGTAATGCTAAATCTGTATGCTACCTGAAGAAACAGAAAGAAAAATCCAACACTTAGACAATAACCAGCAATATATTTGTCAAACTAAACGGAATACCGGAAGAGGCCAAAGTGCTGAGGGTTAAAAGTATCAACGAGCTTGAAAAATACCAACTTAGGCTGGACTGTCAGGTAATAACATTGACAACAAACATGAGGTACACTAAAATGACTCACTCATCTACACCTGGAGACAACGTTAACACAACCCAGAGAATCAGTGCTTAATTGCCTGGAATTATAAACATTTCAATATACTGATCACTCTGAATTGAATATTGAACATGACATAGACTTGGATAACCACTTTTTCAACTCCATCAATAATAACTGCTGCTATTTCACTAATAAACAATATAATCAAATCAATAGGGATTGAAAACTATCAATTCTACATATTAACAGCAGGAGTCTGTATGCAAACGCTACAAGCGTCAAGGATTACTTGAAACAATTTACACAAGCATTTAACATCATTACAATTTCTGAAACATGAATTAACACAGAAAAAGGGGTGGAATTTGCGGAATTGTAATATATGTGGATAAAAATATTAATTTTAGGGTGTTGGAGGTATGTCAACAGTTGTGGACCACATGGTTGGATGCATATCAATTGAATTGTACAAAGAGAGAATTAAACCTATAATCAATGGTTGTACATACGACACCAGCTTCACATAATTAAATTGTTCAACGACTAGATGTAGGAAATGTTTGCAAATAAGAATCATAAAACAAATTTTCTCTGTGAAGATTTCAATTCTGCTCTGCTTAATCCAAATAAATACAAAATGATTGAATTCTTTCATTAACAATATATAGTATGAACCTGTAGCCCAACATCACCAGACAGCAGGATAACTTCTCCACTGTGCCCCTCTATTTGACAATAAATTCACAAATTACATCATAAATAGTATACAAAGCGGACTACTCATCAGTGACCGTCTGCCAGTTTTTACTGTATAGGACAATGACTATAAAACTAATCTATCTAAAAATAAAACTATATACAGTAGATTGAGAATGGCACAAAACTGGGGTAAAGTATATAATAGTAATGACATAAACAGTGCATATGATGAATTCTTGAGTTTATTTAAAAATCTAAACTGTCCTGGAGAAAAAAAAATAATAATAAAGGGACAACAAAGAAACCTTTTTGTATTTCAGTTTGTGAGGTTAAATTGTGGAACAGTTTGGTCGGGACGCTCAGGGAATGTCCAAATATAAACCTGTTTAGAAAAAAGTATAAAGAAATTATTTTTGCAAGGTATAGTAATGAAGCGGGTGTTTGATTATCACTGGGTGTTCACTGTTTAATTATTTATTTTTATTTATCTATTTTCATGTTATCTCCAGTTATGTGAGTATGTTAGTTATAACGATATCAAGAATAATAATGGTATTATTATTATTACTGGTGATTATAATATTGGTGGTGTAAGTATTGGTATTATTATTTTATTAATGGGAAGCCAAGTGTTTAAACATTACTGATTTATTAGAAAGGGTGCGGGATGAATACTTCCTCCCACCCATTTTTAGATATATGTATGATTATATAAATTATCTATAATAAATTATCTAACCAACAAAGTAATTTTTAATGGATTAATTTATTACGGAGCTTTAAAATTCAGCAGCATGTTCTCCATGATGACAGCTCTTACCACTGAATACTTTCTTGGTTTCCTTATGCAGGTTGGAAACAGCAATCCTTGCAGCCAGGACAGCATAGTCAGGATGTTTAGTGGTAAGAGTTGCAGTAGTCTCTGCTGCCAGAGTGTCCAGCTCCACGGTGGTGACTCCATTGTACAGACCCTCGGTCACCTTTTTCGTAATCTGGGCCTGCAGAACCACATATTATATTACAAGGAACTGTCATCTCCCAACTCTGCCTCGCGGCTACTTTATGCTTCTTTGTATACTTACAGGGTCCACAAAGTCACCGTTGAGTCCATAACATAGCTTCTGGATGCGAGAGGTGATTTTATCAAAACTAACTGCCTCATGGCGCCCATCTGAAAAACAAAAACAAAAAGTTTGTTTCAAACTTATTTGAATATCTTAATTAAATTCTCTGCGCAACTGATTGCTTTTCCAGCTGTCTTAATCGCTTGATAAATATCAGAACCATTTATTAGTCGGATTTCTCAGTGGATTTGTTAAGAACAAGCCCGAAGTGAAACACCTGCCAGAGTTATTGTTCCAACAGATGGGTTCTGCTACGCGCCAATTTAACATATATAAAACCTAAACCTCTCAATTTAATATTTGATATAGAAATGAGTTATTCGATATATTTAGAAATACACCAAAAACACAAAGAAAAACTGTGTAATACTAACAAAAGCGCGATTATCTACTTAAAGTCTCGATTGAGTCGCTTCTCTTTAATACAAACAATGCTACCGTTAACGTCTAATTTAATCTAAAATAAAGAAAACATGCAACAAATCTGGCAAATTAAGAAACAAATGTCTTTTCATAACTGTCTTTGTTCAATGCCTCGACGGAAACACCGCACAAAGAAGAAGAAAACACTTTAACGTGAATTTGAATGTCACTAAAATTAAAACCATTAATGTCTTAAAAATAACACACGGTTTACACACATTTTTTTATGTTACCGGGGCTGAACATCTCACAAACAGTAACTTATAGTTATTTATGTGACAGCCCAAACGTCAAATTTAGCTACTGTACCTCGTTTAATCACATGCATGTTGGCAATGGAGCAGCTGGTTTTCTTAGACAGCACGCTTTGGAGGTATCTTCTCAACTGGACACTGGGGGAAAATATATAAGTACTGTAGTATAAATCAGTTACTGCAGGTTCATACACAGCTGAAACGACCCACTACAATATTGAATCTCAAACAAAGAGCGCCAACAAACCACAAGCCTGCTGTCGGCTCTCCCGCCTATCAGAGAATACTTTAGCAGTCTTGTAAACCAATCGGAAAAAGCGCACACAGTGGTTTAACACGTTCTTCCGGTGACCTTTTCCGAGTGAAATCTGGCGGGATGTTTCCAAACAAAAACAGGGCCTGTACTAATTTCACAAGAGCTCCGTTCAGACGTTCCAACAATTTATTATTAGAACATTTTAATTAGTAAATTCCCTAAATATACTATTTGAGAACTTTTATCATACACATTAGCTTTAGTGGTGCTTGAAAAAACACAACAACAACCAAATAAACAAAACAAACAAACAAAAAAACAATTTGTAATAATAATAATAAAAACAAATTCAGATCCGGTTATAGAATTGAGTTAAATTTTACTCATTTAGAAGCTCTCGATCAAAACCAGAATAGCGCCCTGAATTAATGAATGAATGAATATATGAATGAAGGGTGTATTTTAAACATCCGAGAATAATACAACAGGAAAAAGCAACAAAGAGGAGTAGAAACATGCAAAGACTTAAAGCAATTATTAGCTGTTTGTAAAGGTTTGTTTTTAAAGTAAAAGAAAGCAAAGGGTAATGGAGAATATTCGACATGGTTACAACTTCTAAACTATGGCGACAAACCATGATAAACGAATACAAAAGGTACGTTTACAATTTGACCTACATTCACATATTACTTTATTTTGAAGCTCTCATGCCGATACGAGACCGGAAGTGACCCCTCTTTAGTCAATTTGCAAATGCTAATGTCCCGGAACGGTAAAGTAGCACTCCGAAGATGGCTGGGGTGTTTGAGGTGGAGGTTGACGGTGTAGAACACGACCATGGATTGGAGCATCACAATGAACCTAACCAGGTGAGAGTAATGGGCTAAACTAACTGTGAGGGATAAAACAGATAAGCACAGGTTCTTTTATGGAGCTAGATTCCAACTAAGCTGCTACTCATGGGTTAGTCACCGTAAGTAGCTAGCTACCGGTTATGTTAGCATCCATTACCAATCACAAGTGTCATAGGTCCTATAGATCATAGGTCCACTGAACTCGACGTAACATTTATTGAAGTAGCAGCGCAGGCGAAAACTATTAAGATCACCCTTAAAATTGTTTGCCTGGTGCCTTAATTTGGTCGAAGTGGTCAACCTTTTTATTACTGCTAGTATTTTTTTTTCTAAATTGACTAGCCATTTAAAAAACTTACCACTTAAGTATGTTTATTGCCTCGTTTAGAAATTAGTATTTGATTTTATACGTTACATGTAATGCTGATGTGGCTGTTGTGGTCAAAGGGTAAGCAGTGTCGTGTCAGAGGAAGCAATCATAGCATTTCCTGTGTTTGGCATGCAGTCTAACCTGTAATTAATTTGTTATTCATTGTGCTGTGTTAAGTGGAAAGAACATATTTAGTAAAACACACACACTTTATTTGAAGGAGTGTTATGATCACAGATGATGTTATATTTTGTCATACGCGTTATATTAGCTGTAAAGATGCATTGTAAGATCCAAAGAGATTATATAAAAGTAGGCAGACGATGATGCTTAATTTAGCAGTGATGATATGGTTTAACTATAGCTAACTTGTTTTTTCAGCTGTTTTTTTATTTTTATTTTTTTAACTCTGTTCCTTATAGATTATGCATCCCAAATAAAAACTATATTCTTGACTATACATAACAAGAGAATTTTAGTTTAGAGTGTCATTTTTAACAAGCTGTAACATTATCGTTCTTTTGTTTGGTTGTTCATGTGTTAACATGTAGAGATGGTCTTTTGTTTTATTTTCAAATTTTTTTCCCTTTCTCTCTTACTATATTTAGTTTGATCCATCCAAGCTTTCACCAGAAGAGAAATGGAGGTCAGTGTCTATATCACACTTGAGCTTATATACACAGCACAGCATTATGTGAGAAATACTTTTGTAAAAAAAAGAAAAAAGAAATTATATATAGTCAGTCATGTCATTATCTGTACTGCTTATTCCTATTATGGGTCGCTGGAGCCTGTCCCATCAGTGTTTCAGGTGAAAGGCAGGGTACACCCTGGACAGGTCACCAGTCCAAATTATATATATTTTTTGTTTATTATTTATATACTTTGGCTGATACACACTAATGATGAATCAAACTATGTTCCCATAGCTCGCAGTGTATTTGATCCAAGGTGTCACAATCTAATATTGACAGTGTCGGGATGCAATAATGTTTCACTCTTCTGGGTATTAAATGTCACATAATGCAAACACTTCCCAAAAGGAGACATTAGTGTACACAACTGTTTAACCTACCTTTGAGTACACACTTATTGTATTTTGATATAAGTGAGTAGATAATTTGGCTCCCTGCTCTATATGATTAACTGAGTGTACAAATCTGTTCCACAGGGTGGAGCATGCAAAAATGCATGCCAAGCACAAAGGCCATGAGGCCATGCATGCAGAGATGGTGCTGATCCTCATTGTCACCCTGGTCGTTACCCAGCTAGTTCTTGTGCAGTGGAAGCAAAGACATCCAAAGTCTTACAATGTAAGAGGCTAATGACAAAATTCTTTGTACAAATTTTGAAATACAATCTTGTTTACAAAGTATGTTTTAAGTATAAAACTAGTACAACTAGGAACAAGGAATGGGTGTATGTTTAGTGATGGGAAAGTAAATGAAGGGAACTTGTGCTGATTGAAGACATGCTATTTTAATTTTCTATCCACATGGCAGCACATCACTGTAGCCACTTTCCCTTCCTTGAATAAAGAAAATTTGTATTTGCATCCTTGTCTGAAATTATGTAAAATGTTAACATTAATATGGGATCTTATTTGCACTGTGTCTGATTAGTAATAAATTTTGTATTCCATGTGTATATGCATGTTCTAACCTGCACACTCTGTTGTCTTTTAGCTGGTGACTCTGTTCCAGATGTGGGTAGTTCCTCTCTACTTTACTACCAAACTCCATTGGTGGAGATTCCTGTCCATATGGTTTATCTTCACTGTCATCACAGCATACATCTCATACCGTGCCACTCGCAAACCGCTGGCCTGCACCACACCGAGGTGAATGGTGATTCACCTACTCAATGGGTTGTGGTTAACTATAATATATGGGTGGTATGTGTCGAAATAATGTCCACATTAATAGTAAAACCTTTCTAAGAAGACTATTGTATTCTAAAAATATGATCAAAGCTATTCTATTTACCTGAGGCTTTGATCGTGTTGATCATTAAATGTTTTTATACATTACATCTTTTTTTCCAGTCCAAAGTAAACCTCTTAAAGTCATAATGATTTAGGCAAGCACATTACCTCTCTCTTTGTGTCTGTAGGTTGGTGTACAAGTGGTTTCTTCTTCTGTACAAGATCAGTTATGCCACAGGAATAGTTGGCTACAGCGTCGTCATGTTTACACTTTTTGGTATTCATGTAATATTCAGGTATGTATTGTCATTGTTTAATAAACAATTTCCCCCCATATTCAAACATCTTGAATGTCCGTGTAAATTGAGCTACTGATAATAAAACTCCCAAAACTGTAGTTTTTTAAAAATAAAATAATTTAAATAATCATATTTTCAGCTTTCCCCTTTCTTTCCTATGTGTAGCACATGGCTGCCACTAGATGATGCTGTGTTTGCATCCTTAGCCATTACTCCTCCCACAGCAACTGCCACTGGGATCTTGTGCTAGCTAATGCACTGCATGCACATATACTGTATATTTGTTGGAAACTTGCTCTGCTCACAGAGAGGTTTTCGTTCACCTAACCCAGAGTCTCCCTGATATGTGTCTCTTTGTGCACAAGATGTTTGACACATTGTTTCCCTTCCTCCTCTCTTAAAGAGTTGCTGTCGCAAAGTACGCAGACACTAAGCAGCTTAATTTATTGATATAGATTCTTCAACAGCTTTTCTATGGTTAGTGTAAATTAGTTAAAGAGACACTGATTGCAGAATCTCATCTTGATTTCTCTCTGAACTGAAAATGCCTCCAGTGATGACAACCTGAGTTTTTACATTGAAGGAAATGCCTTCCTGCACTATCACACTGCCTCTACCAAACGCTGTTACCCTGTCAGTGCAGCAATCAACATAGTGTTCTCCGCATCTTCTTCACATTTACGACCCTATAATCCCAGTTGATCGCTGCTTATCAGGTGCCAATAAGGCACTCAAGTGTCAGTACCTGGGGTACCAGGACCTAAAAATGAAATTTTTTATTTATTCCAGAAGGAAATTGTAAATATCAATATCAACATAAGCTGTTTGGCATTTGTTGAAAAGATTTGGCAGGTCTTTCACTGGTCCAATCCACGTGCTCAACTCTGCTACTCATCCCTCAATTAAATTTTTCTTACAAATGGGGCAGTATTTAAAAAAAAAATGAATAAACAAGCTTTGCAACTATTTAAAATGTATTGCTAAGAAGCATTGTTACAACAAAATAATCCACCAAACTTAAAATTCCTTACTTTTTTTTACTTTTAATGCCTCCAATTATTTGTTTGTTTAACAAAAGTATTAAAGAGTTGCTGCAGCATTAGTGAGAGCTGTAAACTCGTCACGGTACCTTCTTATTCTCTGTCCAGGATAAAGCCGGAGGATGCAATGGACTTTGGTGTTTCATTGCTGTTCTACGGGCTGTACTATGGGGTCCTGGGAAGGGATTTTGCAGAATTATGTGCAGACTTTATGGCTTCGACTGTTGGAGTAAGGGGACAAATTGCACACTGTAAATCTCTGCTCACCTCTAATAATCATTAATTGAAATTTAATGTTGACTTTTTTTTTTTTCTCTCCCTAGTTTTACAGTGCATCAGGCATGCCAACCAAGCACCTCTCTGACAATATCTGTGCTGTGTGCGGTCAGCCCATTCTTGTAGATGTCAGTGAGGAAGGGATTATTGAGAACACTTACAGACTATCCTGCAACCATGTGTATCCTTATCAGTGACAGAGAAGTTAAGCTGCATTTGAAGGTTTGCATTTTTATAAAGTGTATAGTCATCGTTGATTTGTATCAGGAACTACAGCATATCCTCATATTTCAACGCAAAGAGGAATTGGTGAAATTAGCCTGACCTTTATATCAGACTGTTTATGTCAAATCATGTTACTTCCCCATGGTGACTCTGATCTGCTGTGTGTACGCTGTAACCATCACAAAGCCTTTTTTGCATTAGTGTTTTATTTCTAAGTACCTTTCAACCAAAAGCATCTAGAACTTAAAAGGCCTATGGCATGTTTTTCCATGTTTTATGGCTTATCAGTGACAGTGAAAGTCACTGTAGAGGTATACGTATGCTTTAGTATTTTTATCCATAAAAGATTCAGTTTATTGGTGATTCCAAGGCCGAACAAAAAGGTGCCGTAAGATACAGTAAAAGCCTAAATATACAATAAAACCAGAAAGTCTTTGTCAGCTGAGTCAAGTAAAAATCTTTTCTTATAATACAAGTATGAGTTGTAATTGTTATTATTATTATTATTATTATTATGAGTTTTATTAATCTCATGCTAGAACTGGAGCCCCGTGTGTTCTCACCCGTCTTTCATTCTGTGGCAAAAGCAGGAGAATGTGATTGTCGGTTACATTTACTGAAAATTTAAGATTACACTATTCTAAATGGTTTTAGTTGTACTGTATTTATGTAGGGAAGTCCAGGTCCGGTCCTCAAGGGTCGCAGTCCTGCAGGTTTTAGATGTTTCCCTGCTCCAACACACCCGATTCAAATTAAATGGCTCTCCTTAATGGCTTGTTGTTAAGTTCTGCCAAACCATGTTGACCCATTAATTAACGGCCCTCATGGACAGACTTTGGACATTCCTGCCTTATAGCCTAACTGCTGTAAATTGGAGGATAAGGAATGTTGTGATAAAGTTTACACAAATCAATGTTGAAGATGTAAATAAAACATCCAGGTCTAATTTCTAACATGTAAATCTTTGCATCACACAGTATTTATTGCATTTGAATTGAAAAAAGACTGAAGTGACTTATCAGTGCAGTGTTTTTGTCAACAACAATGAATAGAAATTTAAGTCTTTTGACTTTGGTTAATATTTCTGCATTTTCACTAGATTTCCTTAATTCTGCTTAGAGTTTAATTAAAAGATGAATTTTTATTCATACTAGCTGTCTTTCCACATTTATTTTGAGTTTTAGCCTCTGTAGTTCAAGCCTTAACTCAACATTCAGGTTTCATGAGTTCTGCATAAGAGGATGGTGTATCGTCGGAAAGAAGCAAATGTGCCCGTACTGCAAGGAGAAGGTGGACCTGAAGAGAATGTTCAGTAACCCGTATCCTTTTTATATTGCCGTTTTCTTCTTTCACTTTTGGGATATCTAAATAACTTCTGATTTTTCCATCATAAAATTTGATGCCAACTAATGAATTATATCTTGTGTATATTACATAAGATAGAGAATACTTTACTCTTCCAGAGGACAAAGTCTGAAAGTACTGTTGAGACCAAACCTCAGCTGGGCCTGTTCAGATGATTTTATCAGCAGTATGAATACTCAATCATACTGAATTGAATAAGATTTATTTTTATTGTGATGCAGTGGAAGTTTTACCTGTAACCTTAAATTGACATTTTCAGACAGCTCATTGCAGGTTGTTAATACAGACTATGTAGACATTTATAGGTTGTGCAACAAGTTTGTTCCTTCTTCTGGATCAGGATATTACGGTCAGCTGTGACGCCTCTATGGAAAGCATGCTTTCTCTGAAACTAAAAACCAAATATACCTCTCCCTGTTTCTTCTTATTTGATGTATGTTAGCACTACATCTTTTTTAAATCCATGAACTGTTTACCCTAATTGCTCTGAATTGTTTTCTTTAACTATATTTTTTTAGGTGGGAAAGGCCACATGTTATGTATGGACAACTTTTAGACTGGCTTCGATACTTGGTGGCTTGGCAACCTGTTATTATCGGGTTTGTGCAAGGTATTAACTACATCCTCGGTCTGGAGTGACCTGTGACTGGCTGAAATGGACAAAGATACTACGTGGAGAAGATGTGCACTGGCTCAAAAGACTGTGGGCCTAACACTGAACTAAAACTGCAGTTAAAGTGTCTATACTGTTTGTAAATATTTATAGACACAAATCTGTATTTACAATTATTGGAATTTTATTAGTTATCAGAATCTGGGTGTCAGTTTTTCAGGATTTTCTTTACACAGCTTCGCACTCTAGTGATTGGTCCGTTCATTTTATGGACTAGTAAAGCAGTTCTCAACATCATTAGAGAGGTGCGTTTTACTAATTTATGTCTTAAATGTCAGAATTTAAGGGATCAGGCTGGAATTTGTCATCCTCAGATTTGAAAGTTATCACATATGAGTAATAAATATTAAATTGTACCCAGCTTAGGTCATTGCTTCCTCCTAAATATCACTTATTAACAATGGTTATGTATTTTGAACTAGTGACATTTTGTAATGACTGACAGTCACACGCCTTATGATTGGAAGCATTGTCACCTCTGGGGAAAACCACGTGTCATACTTGCAGTATACATCCCAGTATTTGTAATGATGTATGTTTGAGTGTTACTGGATTTCAGATTGCACTCATGGAAACTGATCCTTACCAACAGGCAAAACTGACATCTGTTTCCACCTTTACCCCTTATACAATATTGGTTATAGGAGTTTCCTTCATTGGGCTGGAATAGCAGCACAAGTCTTATCAACAATGAAAAAAGAAAAAAAAATCAGCTTGTAATTTTGGTATGGCTATGAGATCTTTGCAGTTTAAAGGAAGAATAGTGTTTAGTTAAATAGGCTGAAGAGGATGAAGAAAAAAAAAAAATACAGAATGATCCTTTAACTCCACAAACATGCTGGCAGTGATACAGACCAGCAGGTACTAGAGTGTGGTGGTCAGTGGTCTTTTGTCACTTTGTGAGACTTCTTCACAAATTTAGTAATGAGGCTGTGTATAACACGTTTAAAATGTATTTTATTTTTCTCGTTTTTTCAACATCAGTTAATAAATACCACTTGGTTTACATTGCATGAAGGTGTGTGTTTTCAACATTTGAGGTCAAGTCTATTGGATGATGTTCCATACTAACATGAATGAAATTTACAGTAAATTTCTCTTGTAGTTATTTTTACAAGTTCTCTCTGGAATCAATAAATGATCTTTTTAATTCATATATGAGTCAGCTAAATTGTGTGAGGATGACCCACAAGGAACATGCAAGAAGAAACTATTGAAGAAAATCCCCATCTACTAATGAGTAGGCAAAGGGGAAGTTATGTCTGAGTATAAATAATAATCCCAAACAGTGGCCTGTAGCAAATGCCACTCACTACAAGATTCCAAATGAAGCTGTCATCTGTTGTCAAAGGTAATTACTCATGAAGACAACCCAGTTGTTTTATCTGTGTTATGGTACTTGATTGTGTTGTCTATCTGCAACAGCTTTGGGATCTTTGTATCTGTGTGTTGTATCTGGATTTCCAGGTAGGTCTCAATTTGATCTGAAACTAAGGTTTTCTTTTGTGCTATGTTTAATTGGTTTACATAACTCTTCCTAATTCTTCAGTTTCAAAGGAAGAATCTCCAGAGATTATTGGACCAAACAGTGTCCAAATACGAGCTCATACAGGTAACATGTCGCACATAGAAGCATATTTTTCTTAGCGCTAAGCAAATTTAAAGGGATCCTGCATATATAGTGAAGCAATAATTTTTTTCTGGATATGTTCATTTTTTCACAGGTGAACAGCTGGTTCTTCACTGTGATGCATTAACAAATTGTGATGATGATGAGACTCTCATTTACTGGCTCATTAATGGCTCTTTCCCTGAAGACACACTCAACAATGGCAGGATAGTTGAATTAAATGAGTGAGTATTATTTTAAAAATGACATTAAAACCATCTGTATCCTTCAAGCTCAGTTCTACACTCTTCAATGATGTAATGCTGTTCTAGATTATCTTCAGAGGATGGTTCAATCCTACAGAGGAGTTTGCTGTTGAAGAACGTCACATCAGAGGATTTCAAATCCATCTTCAGCTGTGTCGTGACAAATGCAGTGGGAATGGATCAAAAGTACATTAGACTACATAAGCAACAAGTACTGGTGAATGACCGCAGGCAAATAAAACCTGAAAGCTACTAAAAAGAAAAAGTAGGTTTCTGTTAAGTTTAATTTAGCAAAGTAACTTAATACTGGCATTATATGTACATTTAAGGTTACTATTGTATGTTATTGTTGAGTGGGAATCATTCGGGGCGCTTCGTCAAATAACTGCTAAAGAGAAGTCTATGTACAAAGTCTAGGCTGCATTCCTCCACTAACTCATCAGGTAATAGATTCCTGTTCTTGAAAACGCTACACTCTTTTATTTTTGAGAGTGGATAAGATGAAACTACTTTATATAAAACTTAACAAAAACTGGAGGATAAAATATCTGATTTAATCCATCATTTTAAGGACTGCCCTGTAGCTGTGAGAACATCCAAAAGAAGCACTTAATGTGAAGCTGAATTTTCCTTCAATCTAATTGATATCAACATTTATTTTTATGTCATATAAATCTACTTTCTGCTGCCTGCTGAATAAATGTTTTATCAATAAAATGCAATTTTCTGTGCTCTAAAATCAAAATGTAATGCAGGAGAACTGAGAACTGTATATCCTTGAAAAGGCTTAAATGTTGAAGCAGTTTTATTAAAGCTTCAAATGTGCTCAAATTTTGTTGAGTGAAACTTTCTGCTTTCAAAATAATAGGACTTAATAGTTTGCTGTTCAGATGAAGAAACAAAGCAGAGCCCGACTTTTTTGCCTTGAGCAGTGTAGACAGCTTATACAGTGGAAGTACAGGTAAGACAGGTAACGCTTGTCATTTTTTATTTTAATGTTAAGTTGCCAACTTCATATCTCATTAATGCTGCAGTGATAAGTAAGGCTGTGCTGGTAGATTTACCTTACCAGCGAGCAATTAATGTTGCATATATATGAGCTTTCTTCTATTAACTGTTGAAGGCTCACAACTATGGTTAATTCCACCTCATAAAGCATTGCAAATGCATCCACATGTAATGTACTGCTATCTTTTGAGGCAGTCTTAAAAATGTTTTAATACTAGATCTTGTCTTGTGTTAGTACTGTTGCTGATCCTTAAGCTTCGCCCTGCCACTGGGGGAAAAAAATAAAATAAAAATCAAGTCATAGTGTGTTGTGGATCTGTGGTTGAGTGAAACTTAGATTGCCAGGTACACCTATTTGTTTATTCCACCCATTTTACTTCATTATTTGTTCAAGTTTTCTACACTATAAGGTAAATCTGTTGCGACTGTTCCCCTCTAACCTAGGGTCAATTCATGTTGCCACAAAGAATTTTTTTTAGCACTAACTTTAAAAATCTATACAGACACCAGAAAACAAATCTTCGCTCATTGTGACTTCTGTCTTTTCCACTCTAGAACGCAGCTAAAGGTCCAAAACCAGCACCAATTCAACCAAGAGCAGTCCAGTATTCGATGTTTGATTTACCTCTAAAACTGCCCCCTGGTAGAAGCAACATAATATAATTATTTTATAAATGTGCATTTGGAGAACCAAGCCAAATCCATAACCTGTAACCAATACGAAGATGTTGTGTACGTAGCAACATCTTTGGTGGCTGTGGTGATAATTTTTTGGGAAACTCCATCCCAGCCTGTTTCTGTTGGTGTAAATCCAAAATCTTTTGCTCAGTGCTGAGTGACATTGACAAAGACAGATATGTACCGGTTACCCTGAATTTGATATGGGGGGGAAAAAAGACAATGTTTGCTTGTTTTGCAGGCAAGTACTTGTGGATATGTTTGACACTGCCCACTGCAGGTAGACAATTATGTAAAACAATGCTGGAGGCCCTGGAGCAGAAAGACTGCTGCAGTCAAAGTTTTTTTTTCTTCCCCACCCCTTTTCCTTTTCAAGATTTCTGCCCACCATAGCTCTAAGAAATTTGTTTAAATAACATCTTTATTAACTTTAAGGCAAAGTTATTTTCCAGGCAAACACTTGCTGGCAGCAAGAAGTATCTTATAAAAAAATAAAAAAAATCAGTACACACAATGAACAGGAAAAAACACACCAAATAAGGGCCCTCCAAACACCTTTACATATCAATACTGAACTCATGCTACATTTCACATCTTAAAACGATGCTGCGTCCACATATTTGGTAATCCAGAGTAACTGCTGAGCTCTAAAAGGCCTTGTTCACACCTTTTATGATCAGGGAGTGCTGGATGAATGAGCGTTGAAACGCCCAAGATGTGATGAGGTCACATAAATTTAAACACTGGTCAGAAAGCATCCTGGGATTGTTCAGGCTGCACATGACCATATGTGTTCACTCAAACGTATCTTGCCTGCATGGAAGGTCTGCTTCTCCAGCTGGTATCACCATCTGCTATAAATAAGTGCCCCAGTTGGTCCCGTCTTGATTACTCGTGTTCATATCTGACTGGATAAGAATGGGATGCCTCACATTTGATCGTATTACATGGAGGTAAAGTGGATGTTTATTAATACATCGAGAAGTGGAACATTTGATGACAAAAAAAATAAATAAAAAAGCATGTTCGTGCAAGATGTAAACAGTGCCAAGGCAAGCACGACAACATGACACTAGAACCAAAATAAATTCCTGTCTCAGACCATCGCCAATTTTTTCAAAAGGAGTTAGTCTGGCCCAAATCCTCCAAAACGTAACCTCTCAAAACTTGACTAAAAGATACAGATTTGGGCTACACAATATATTTTACAAATATTCTTTTTGCAATAACATGTAATATATTATTGTGAAGACACTTGCATTGATGCAAAGGCGTAGAAAAAAAAACGTGCCGTAAAAATGGCTGCTGCCTCAGTCTGCCTGATCCTGAAAAAGAATTTCATTGCACCTGTTGCAATGTCAATAAAGTTTTTATTCATTTTAACTTCAATCAGGACAAATGCAGGCATATTAACGAAGGTTGCAGTCCAATTTTTTTCTGTTCTCCAACTGACAACCATTTACAGATGCTGAAGTGGAATGCAGTCCTCATTAATACAGCCAAGCTTAGCACCATATATTTAAATACATGTTTATATTTTGTTAGTCATATTGTCTTTACAAAATTCAACAATGACACAGCATTTTGCATATATTCTAAATAATGTGCAGCCCTAGCCCATTTAATAAGGTAAGGGATTAAAGTATATTGTTCTGTTCTTTTGTCAGACAATGATTAAATGCCTTACAAATGGTCACTCCATGTCAACTTGCAGTCACAGCATTTCCAAGCTGTAGATTTGCTGTAATAAAATAAAAATATAAATAACTGCTTCATTATCTGACAATCGAGTAAATTAATGATAAAGTCTATGCAGTGAATCCCTAGCAGTCCCTTACATCTTTTGACTTTTGTCAAAAACTTGGTTCCCTCTCCCATGCATGTACACAAGTACACAGGAGAGTGGCCAAGTCTAACTAAATGCAACTAAACTCAACCACACATGTAAACATGTACTCAAATGGCATAGTCTTAAGTGCACGAAAGCCCAATAATCTTTATGATGATAGAACAGAGATTGTAACTTGTCCTAGTGTGGAAAAATCCACACATTGAATCATAGTTTTATGTCAGTGGGAGCTTTTGCCTGTTATTTTGCGTCAAAGTCCTTTTGTACAGTGGTCAGTGTTAAAGAGAGCTGCTGAGTCTGTAGCTCACACATCCAACTCCTTCAGGCACCGCTGCAGGCTGCTATTCCTGTCAGGATTGTCACTCATCTTCTTTCTGATGAGAGTAGCAGCATTTTCAGTGAAGTCTGCAATCTTCGAAGAAGAGCTGCAGAAGGCGTGGAGAAGTTCTTGGTTGGTTTTGTGTGCCATTCCGAACAGGAAACACAGGAACATGTCCAGTTTGCCATCCTGATACTGTAGGCTTCTTTCCACAGCACACTTATACAGCTCCAGGATTTGGGGTCCTTTGAAGATCCCTTTGAACTTGTTTTTCAATTGTTGCTCAAAAATGTTCTTCCCCTGGTTTCTAAAGGAGAGATATGCATAAAGAGCAGCCAGGTACTCTTGCATGGTGGGGTGGATAAAGCTTCGCACTTTCTCGCTGTACAAGATGTGAACCGTCACAACGAACTGCGTGAACAGGCCGCTGTTGTTGTGTGCGTTGCCTGTGCTCATCCCGTTCTCAATCCAATCGCTCTTATTGATAATAAACTCGTCTTGTTCCAGCATTGTAAGGGCTAACTTTCCCAGTTTCATGAGAAACTCGCCTTCTTTACCTGGCTCACAAAATGGAGCTCTAAATCTACTCTGACCAATGAGTGCCAGCAGCAGCTTTGTGTACATGTAGGTGATGCTTCTAGGCAGCTCTGCTTGTGCTCCTTTCTCCTCAAAAACTTGCTGGCACTCATCAGCCACTAACGAGCAGAACAAGGGCAGGTGGCACAAGATGTGGAGGGTTTTGAAAGACTTGACATACTCGATAACTCTATTTGCTTGATCTGGGTCTTCAAACCTGTTTTTAAAGTATTCGTCCTTTTCAGGGTCACAGAAACCACGCACTTCTCGCTCGTCAAAATGCGTATCCCAAGCGAGCCAGGACTTCACATGTGGACGACAAATAACCACATAGTAGCCACGAAAGAACAGCCTACCACCAAACAGGTTGGTCAAGTTGACTTTCAGGCTGGTGGCTTTAAGGGGATCAGAATGAATCTCTATCTTACCAAACTCGATTTTTTCACTGAGTTCATCTAGACCATCAACAACAAAAATGATCTTGTAGTCATTATCCCAGCCATAATCATTCAGACTCAGTTTAACCGTTTCTGGGTAAAGTTTTTGAATAATTTCCACAAAGGAGACTTCCGAGTCCTCAAACTGTTTGAGCTCTCTAATGGTCAGAGGAAACAAGAGGGACATAGATGACTGCTTCTCAATCCAATCAAAGATTATCCTTCTGAATGCCATAGACTTCCCTGACCCTGCCGCTCCAGTGAGAAATACCAAATTTGAGGGTACATCATCTTCTTCCTGAGGGTCCAAAATATTTTTAGTAGAAATCTGTTTCCCCTTTTTTGAGTTGGTGTTCAGCTTTTTTATGGTCATGACCTCATGTTCAATATTTGGGCCATTATTTGAAATTGAGGATATGTAGAGATTAGTATAGAGCTCATGAAAGGGCCTCGTCAAATCCTGACCTACTTCGCCATATTTCTTCTTCAGGTGCTCACGTAAATCATGACATACTTCATCTGAAAAAGAAAAAGAAATGTGTGTTCTCATGTTCTTTGTTCATCCATTCAAGTACATTATCCATTAATTTTTTATTATGGTTACATTTATAGGTACAGGACAAATGTACTCACTTATAATGCACGCAGTCTCGAGAAACTCAATCACGCCTTTTTGGTCCATCTTGGTAAGAAGGGATTTAGTCATATTCAAAGATGCTGCAAGGCTGTAACACTCCAGCAGCCGGTCCACAATGTCCACCATATCCATGCTTCGGGGAGAAGTCTTGAATGACTCCGGGTAAAAATTCCACAGCATCCACTTGAAAGTCTCTAGTTCGCTCATTGGCAGCTTCTTCAGAGCATCACATATAGCCTAATTCCAAAATAACAATGAAATGTATTGCTGTCAGATCAGCCAGGATGCACATATGTGATGTGTCATTATTAAAGGCTTGATAAATGACAAAATGCAAAGTGAGCTGACCTTGAAAACGAACCCCACTGTATAAGACGGATGCAAAGGCTCCTCTGGCTCTTGCACTAACTCTGGACTGTCAGAAGTTTGAATGGCATCGTCTTTGCTTTTAACTCTGGAGAAACCACAGTGCAGATTTCTCAATATTCCAGTGCCATTTTATAATACAGTCTTACACACTAGCATGCAAAAAATCAAATACAATTGGCTCAGTTCTTACTTGAGAGTTTTGTTTTCACAGTTATCACTGTCAATAGAATAGCAGCTGGAGAATGAATCTGTTCTCTCCAGGCGGATCCTAAAACCAGGGAAACAAAGCGGCATGAATTACTCAGTGTAACCGGCTAAAATAAAATCATATTTATCTTTCAATGTTGTAAAAATATAACATTATTCTTGGATTGTCTCTTGTTTGTACCCGGTGAGGAATCCATCATCATTTTCCCCTTCAGCTGAATCCCCCTCACTAGTCATTGTCCCGTAGTCCTGAACTGGAGACACAGCTTGCCCCACAAAACAACTGAAGAGAAGAACAAAGAAAGACGGTTAATCACTTAATCACAGTTTTCCAAATCGTGTAAAGCTACATCACTAATGAGATTTCATGGACAAACGCAAGGAAAGGCTCCATTTTAAGTTTGTTTTAACTTTTCCCTCCTTTCTTTCTTTATTGTGAATTTAGAACAACTGACATTCAGAACATACAATTAGATGTATATACGTTTCCTTGTCCAATAAGACCCGCCTATTCTCTTTGTGAATTTTAACTCAAAGATTACCTCATCAGTCAAACCTTGCTTTCATGTCTTCTTTGATTTTTTCCCCCCTGCATTTTACAAGTTTCTTAGTGTTAAAAAACTTTTTCACAGTCAGGTAAAGTCTAGATTACATCCATAGTTTTACATGTAACTCACATTTTGTAATGAATTCACACTGAAGACAGACAAGAATAATCTTCTGAAGTCACTCAAAGTTAGAATCTTAAATTAAAAGAAAAAAATGTATTTTGTTGAAAATTTAAACATCTCTCTTTACCAGTTCTCTATATCCATCGGACTTGCTCCCAGATCTAGAGATGGTCTCCTCTCAGGGATGTAGTATATATCCTCCTCATCAGAAACACTCTCTCTGCTTCCACCTCCTCTACCCGACACAGCCTCCCCAATAAAAGAGCCCTCCGACGGCGTGTTCATAGCCTCATCCATTATTTCACACTGGGTAAGTCAGCAACCAACACAACCCCAGCAGTGAAGACTTCTTGTTGTCCCTGTATTGTAGCAGGCAAATGTCTGAACCTGCATAATAACAAATATAAAAAGAAAGAAAAAAAAACAAAAAACATTAAATGTCTTTTGAGTAGGTGATAAAAAAAATACCATTTTTTTATATGAAATTGCTTTGGCTTATTACTGCTCAAAAGAATAAAGGGAACACTTAAACAACACAATGTAACTCCAAGTCAATCACACTTCTGTGGAATCAAACTGTCCACTTAGGAAGCAACACTGATTGACAATAAATTCCACATGCTGTTGTTCTAATGGAATAGACAACAGGGGGAAATTATAGATAATTAGCAAGACACCCCAAATAAAGGAGTGGTCCTGCAGGTGGTGACCACAGACCACTTCCTAGGCTTTCTGGCTGATGCTTTGGTCATTTTTGAATGCTGGCAATGCTTTCACTCTAGTGGTAGCATGAGACAGAGTCTACAACACACACAAGTAGCACAGGCAGTGTAGCTCATCAAGGATGGCACATCAATGCGAGCTGTGGCAAGAAGGTTTGCTGTGTCTGTCAGCGTAGTGTCCAGAGCATGGAGGCAGTAATGGTGTGGGGGTAGCATTTCTTTGGGGGGGTGCACAGCCCTCAATGTGCTTGCCAGAGGTAGCCTGACTGCCGTTAGGTACCGAGATAAGATCCTCAGACCCCTTCTGAGACCATATGCTGGTGCGGTTGGCCCTTGTTCCTCCTAATGCAAGATAATGCTCGAGCTCGTGGCTGGAGTGTGTCAGCAGTTCCTGCAAGACGAAGGCATTGATGCTATGAACTGGCCCGCCCGTTCCTCAGACCTGAATCCAATTGAGCACATCTGGGACATCATGTCTCGCTCCATCCACCAACGGCACGCTGCACCACAGACTTTCCAGGAGTTGGCGGATGCTTTAGTCCAGGTCTGGGAGGAGATCCCTCAGGAGATCAACTGCCACCTCATCAGGAGCATGCCCAGGCGTTGTAGGGAGGTCATACAGGCACGTGGTGGCCACACACACTACTGAGCCTCATTTTGACTTGTTTTAAGGACACTACGTCAAAGTTGGATCAGCCTGTAGTCTGTAGTCATTTTGACTGTGACTCCAAATCCAGACCTTCATGGGTTAATAAATTTGATTTCCATTGATTATTTTTGTGGGATTTTGTTTCATTCAACTATGTAAAAAAACTGTTTAATAAGAATAGTTCATTTTTCAGATCTAGGATGTGTTATTTTAGTGTTCCCTTTATTTTTTTGAGCAGTCTATAAAACTAAGTGTTAAATTTTTACATAAAAACAGAAATACCTGAGCTTACATACAAAGTTCAATTCGCTAAACTAGATGCCACAATGTGAATGTTTGCCATGTCCAAATTCTAGATACGCCACATAAAGACTGAATTGACAAAAATCAGCTCAACGAGTGTTTGTAAACATACTGATACTAAAAAAATCAATTCCTTTATTAACTTTTCTTACTGCTGTTACTCTTGCATATGTAACATAAACATTTAAAGTTATTAAATAAAAAGCAAAAATAATTGTTATTTTGAGCTCAAAGTTTGGACTTTTTACTGAGGGAACAGAATCAGAGACAAAAAGGTAGTTTTTCTACTTCTGCGTCAAAGATTTCAAAATAAATAAATACATATATTTAAAAACTATTATTTTTGTCTAACACAGCTCTTCTCAAACAGCCCATGGAGGTCCAAAGACAATTTCAGGGGTTGCCAGATAAATTTGTCTTTTTTTTTTTCAGGGCTGTCAAAATTAACGTGTTAATGTAAAGAGATTAATGTGTGGAATTACCGTCTTATTCACATCAATGCATAAAAAGCAAATTTATGTTAAAAAAAAAAAACGTGAAAAACAACGTGCCATCCTAAAAATCTGAACTTGGCATTATCTCGATGAGAGAAGTTCCTTTTGGGCATGAAGTTGCTTCGTTACAGCAGTAAACCGAACTGTTCAAAAACCACTTTATCCTCCTAATTTATTCAGGTTCTAATCATTTTCAAGCCTAACATTTTGAATTTTCACCAGCAGGTGTCCAGAAAGAAAGTTTTTCCAAGTACTATTTTATAAAATCCAATTTGGTCCAATCTTTGCCAGAAAAGTTGATTGTTGGTAGTTGCGTGCCTTGACAAAACTGTTAACATAATCCACCAAAAACCATTTCATCCTCCTTATTTATGAAGATTCTGGCAGTTTTCAAACCCTGGGGGTTATGGGTTAAAAAACCATTTATAATCATGAAATTGTGATGATTAATGAGCTGTTGTCATGAATAACTTTTCCTTTTTCTCCTGATTATTGGCAACATTTCCTGCAAAACTTGTGGCTTTAGTAGCTCTGAGAGAGCTTTTGTCACCACATTTAGACGAGCTGGTGCCATAACAAAAGAAAGGAATACAAATGGGGTGAAGCAACATGAATTGGTGATGGAAGAGTAGTTCTGCTTGCTGTTTAGGCAAATTGACAAATCCTCTGACCATTCCTCAACACTGCGTGGCCCAGGACAACAGCAGGACCACAAAATAATCGGATCAAAGCCACAACTGATCAAACATCGAGGGAACGAAGCCCATGATTCCCTTGTGTCTAGATTAAGCTGAAGGAAAGTTATTCCATTACTTCATGTCCTCAGGAAAGGCTACAGGAATTGTTTC
Source organism: Rhadinocentrus ornatus (assembly GCA_037177495.1). Lineage (NCBI taxonomy): Eukaryota > Metazoa > Chordata > Actinopteri > Atheriniformes > Melanotaeniidae > Rhadinocentrus > Rhadinocentrus ornatus. Next base: position 7,253,285 of record JBAMHW010000017.1, read on the forward strand.
AGATCAACCGTGGTTAAGTCATCAACAAAACCACCTTGCCCACCTAGAAGCAGGTTTCAGCAGGATGACAAACTGCTATTGCAGGACACACACAAAGAATAAATAATTGTAGCCAGAAGTACAAAGAGGATCTAAGACTTTTTAATGTTGTGCCATTAGGTTTGTTTTATCTGGTTAAGTTATATATGGCTGATAATCACACTGGGATGAATGACAAATTATTTTATTTAAAAAATAACATCTTTAGGTTACAATTTCCAGATGCTTGAAGGTGCCACGTTCGTCTTTTGAAACAATTATAAACAAGAATAGACAACATGGGAACGTCCAGCTATCTTACCGCTCAGGAAGGAGATGGGCCCTGTGTCCCAGAGATGGATGTATTGTGGTCCAACGTGTGCAAATCAACACCAGAACCAGAGCTAAAGACCTTCTGAAGATGATGGCTGAAGCTGGTAAGATAATTTATCAACAATCAGACAAGTCCTGTACGAAGATGGGCTAAAAGGCCACTCAGCCAGGAAGAAGCCATTACTCCAGAAGCAACATAAAATAGCCTGTTTACAGTTTGCAAATACACAGGGACAAATACCCTCATTTCTGGAGACACGTCCTGTGGTCTGATGAAACTAAAGTGGAATTGTTTGGCCATACAATCTTTACATTTGGAGGAAAAAGTGGGAAGCTTATAAACCTGAAAACACCATTCCAACTGAAGTATGGCAGTGGCAGCATTATGTTGTGGGGCTGTTTTGCTGCAGGAGGAACTAGTGCTCTTCATAAAATAGGTGAAGAAAGAACATCGACTGGAAATACTGAAGCATCATCTCAAGCCATCAGCCAGGAAGTTGAAGCTTTGGCACAAATGGGTCTTCCATATGGACAATGACCCTGAGCATACAGCCAAAGTAATCACAAAGTGGCTTAAAGACAACAAAGTCAATGTTTTGGAGTGGCCATCACAAAGCCCTGATCTCAATCCACATGAAAAAAAAAATTTGTGGGCTGAATTAAAATGACATGTGCGAGCAAAGCGGCATACAAACCTGACTCAGCTACACTAGTTCCGCCAGGAGAAATTGACCAGGATTCAAGCAAACACTTGTGAGTACACAAAACGTTTGGAATAAGCGGGAGAGAAAATGAATGAATGAATAAATATAAATGAAGGAATGAGTTCTGTAGACTTGCCACTTCTTAAAGTGTCCTTGTCTACCTTCTTAAATTTTTAAGGATAAACTGCACACCATACTCACCTAAGTATGTAAAGTTTTCAGCTAATAGTTCTTCAGTAATAATACTGTTGGTGCAAAAATACCTTGTCAAACTGTCTTATTTTTTAGCATTTAGAAAAATCTGGGCTAAAAAAAAAAAGGAAACAAATTATGTGTCTTCAACAGGTTAAGAGTAACAAAATGCCTAAATATAAATTTTAAGTAGGTAACGTACAGGCACAATACTGGTGCAACAGAGAGACAACAGGAAAAAGCAAACATTCCTCTAAAACTGGTTAGGCACAAGGACCGGAAGGAGAATGAGTGAAAATGTCACAAGAAATACAATGAGACGGCTCAGAAACCAAAAACAACTATTACTCAATACAATTTTAAAACATTACAAGAAAATTTGAGGGTAAAGCATAAATAAATGAGGTGGAAATTAAAGTTATGCGGAGTTCCATACAAATTAAGTTAATATTCTTAAAATTAGTTTTGTCTTTAAATGTCCATACCGACAGCAACAAGCGCCCCCTGCTGGTGGAAAGTGACTTTGGTTGATTAAACTTCTGTAGTAACAACGGCGGGACACCAGGGGCGGTAAACGCTGAGCTTACAGAAAATTAAGAAATGTCAGTTTAAAGTTGAACACACTTAAACAGTGTTATTCTTGGTAATTGGATTTGAACCACAATAATAAGATGATTATGTGACAAAGGGGAGGGGCGTACTGACGACAACACCTATATGTGAACTTCGGAAAACAAATCCACACAAGGGCCCGAGCCCATGACTGGAAAACAAACCATGCATGTAAAGTTATAATGCACAATATGCTGCAGTAGCTGAAGAGTAAACTACCTTAATCTCTCCGCAGATCACTCGGGAGATGAAGATGCCTTTTTTGACCTATCGCAGGTACTATCATTCAGTCCCACAACTGACGGACCGTGTATATATATATATATATATATATATATATATATATATATATGACGAAC
>JBAMHW010000017.1:7262984-7294028 GCA_037177495.1 Rhadinocentrus ornatus
GATGTCACTTAAGTCACCCAGTAAACAAAGTTTAGGACATGCAGGAATGTTACATCTAACCCATGTTGATAAATCCTTGCAAACCTTGTTCCAGAACTTTTGGACTGGTGCACAGAGCCATAAAGCGTGTAAGTAATCATCTGCTGTATAAAAATATTTCTAATGATAAAATAGCCATTATTTATTGGAATGGGGAATTTTTATTAATAATAATAATAATAACAATATCTTTATTTAAAAAAGGATCAAAAAAAGATGTATTAACATCTCTTTGATAGCCAACATAGGAAAATATCAGCAGTAAATTCAGCTATAGGCCTGTAGGCCTTTTTTTTTTCTTCTTTCATCTGTGCGACAGCATATTGATCGTCCAGGCAGTGAATGTGGGCTTACAACAACCCGAAGCTATTTACTCGTAGCTACATGATAAAGAAGGCAGGCGCATGTCAGCATCCTCGTTTCGTTGGTGACCATCGTTCTACTACACTGGGCTTTGTGTGACGGAGGTGTGAGCAACGACAAAGACAGCAAGGGAAAACAGTAGCTAGTATGAAGGGTGATTTGTGCCGCAGGCTGGGGAGCATATGTAAAAGAACTACACTCGATTATCCATGTGCTCAATGGATTTATTGGTAACTTTTTTCTTAGTCACATTACTGAGGTATCTAGAAGATTGAATTGGGTGTCCTCTTTTAAAGCGGCACGACTGCCATCAGTTTTGTCTTTTGTGCATGTGCAAACAAAGTTGACCTTGATGCAAAGTACCCTGTGGAAATAAAGGGAGACTTTAGGAAACCACCAACAACCACACTGTAGATCTGTGTTGGCCAAATACTGCTTGCTTGGTTAACTTATGAGGTCCATTCTGGTTGGCAGTGTCTCTTTCGTGGAGGGGTGAAGTTTATGTAACAAACATGGGGGCTTTCAGAACAGAAGTGATTCATGGTTTGTACCCTTCACTCTTCCAACAAAAAACTTCTCTATGTCAATATTTTATCTTTGAAAAATTCACATACCTAAAATGAATTTCTCTTGTTGGAAACAACCACACACTCTAAACAGAAAACTTCACTTAAATGTTTGGTTTTGAAAAATTGAACTATTAATATGTTTAAACCTAAAATCCATATTGATCCATGATTGCATGGCATCAAAAAGAACATTTACTCTGTTGCAGTCGGAAAACATGCAGACTGTACTTTCATCAGAATCGAGGAAACCTGAGAGTTTTGGAAGCATTAATGCACACTTCCAAGTTGATATTTTTTTAATCAATCTCTCTGTCCTTGACTTCCAAAGATGAATACAATGTGGCTGATAAACAAGAGACTTTGCTTACCTTGCTATTTATTCTCACAGCTGATGTGTTAATATTTTTATTTAATACATTGTTACAATGCTACTCCCTTCATTCTCAGGAGGAATTCTATTTGAATGATTTGTAACAACTTCATTGAAGTGATATAATTTGTTTTATGTATCACTTTACGTTGCAGTATCATTATATAAGAATTATCACAGGGATTCATTAGTTTCAATAGTCCTTGTTTATTGTATCCATTACAAAGCCTAGTATTGATCAAATATGTCCTAATAAATCTAAACTGAAAATGTAACAGTATGAAATAATTGGAAATTAAAACAAAAGGGATAGAACTTTACTTTTATTCATTTTTCCAATCCAAAATTTATCAAACAAGGCAGACAAAGTCAAAATGCAAGCTGAAGTGAGTGCAAGGCTGTTTAGGTCTGTGGAATATAGCTCATACTGTGTGTTAGTATGCAGATAGTTTCTGCACAACAGCAGCACACAAGTAGCAAACTGGTAAAAATGCTAAATATTCACTTGTTTAAGGTTCTGAAATCTGGTGCTTCTTGGTGTGTTATGTTAGGGAAAGCTGTACCTGTAGTTGGACAAAACATTATCTCCTTGTGTTAAAGGATATTGAGAGATACTGACTGATGACTGATCACAATACATTGTCTTGTGTAAAGAAGGTGCTGTTAAAATAATAAATAAACCTGTGTAAAGCTATTAAACAAGTATATTTTTGAGGTAATAATTCCTTTAAGACTTAAATAATAATTTTTTTTTAGCAAAACTGAATAAATTTACAACTCAAATTGTTTTTAAAAGGGGAAATTTAAAATGTAAATAAAAATAGAATGCAATAATTAGTAAATCTTATAAACCCATATTATATTCAAACAGTTTTGAGATGTGTTGCTATCCTAAAATCCAAAATAAGCTAATATTTTTCCTGACACTCTAAAATGCCTAAGTTTCAACATCTGATATGTTGTTTATGTACTATTGGGAATATACTATGGGTTTATAAGGATAATTTAATTCCGTTTTTATAAACATTTTGCACAGCATTCCAGCTTTGAGGGGGATTTCAGTTATTTAACCAAACCACATATGTTTATGCACATAATTCAATTGAAACACAGGGCTGTGCCTTTCCTTTTCCCGCTCCTCCTGCTCCTGTGGCATTAATCACCCCTCATACATAATGCTTCAAATGGTGAAGGCTGTGAGAGCTATGACTCCATGTCTGGGGAAGGGGAGGGAGGATGCTCAGAGCGAATGCCACCTCTAGACAGCAGTTTGAAGTGAGTAACAGTCCGCACGTTGTTCGCTGCTCTGGATGGTACTGGGATGTATTTTGGAAGAGGGGTCGGGTAGCAGGGACCCACCAGCATCACCGCCACTGAGCCTGACATGAATGATAAGTAAAAGACCTCTGTCAAAAGAGTGAACAGCGTCGGAATGCGCACAAGTCTGCAGGGCTTCACTCAGTCTTCTCCCAACGGAATTTGAACATCTTGGACCTACCTCGAATTGTTTGTAAACACCCAAATTCAATAGAAACGAACTAGGAGAGAGATTAAATTAATACAGGAATTTAATTATTCTTATAATCACTTAGCCCCCCTTTTGAGTGGGGAGTTGTTTTTTGGGTGTGTTTTCTTTTGTGAAGCGCGAAGACAAACTTCTACAATGGCACTGGTTATGGAGCCTGTGAGCAAGTGGAGCTCCAGTCAAGTGGTCGAATGGATGAAAGGTGGGTTTCTTGCATCATGCCTGCCCAGCAGAAACCGATATCATCAAATTTCTATGTTACCATGAATGTTATGTTCCACGGAGAGTCGAAATGCACACAAACTGACTCCAGAAAACAAAACACCTGCTGAGCCTCGGATATCTATCTAATCAGCCTCTGTGTAGCTTTTGTCACAATCTAATGCATCCTATCGATTTTCCTATCAGTAATGTGGATGCCACTTGTTCTTTCAGGCGGGCATGTTCTCCAGAGGCTCGCGCATCCAAATAGCAACAAACGGCTTAAAACCTATTGTGTGTCCTGCGGTGGTCATTGTTAACGCAGGGCTGCCTTGCAGGAGACTGGGAAACAACAGAGATACACATAAATTTTTGGACTTCTCTCTGTGTTTAGAGACATAGAGGCTTAAGTTGATGACCAAGCTTTCAAACTGTGCGTACTCAGAATTACAGAGCAATCTTTAGAGCTGTTGCAGCCATCTGTGTCATATGTTGATCCATAATTGCTCTAAAGTCTTCCAAGAAGTCACATCTGACACAAAAGAGCATCTTATAAGACTAAATGCACTGAAACCTTGAGTAAGCCCCCATCACAGTGCTAGTGTTCACCTCTTATATTAAGCAATTATCCTCCTTTAAAGGGAGTCATTTAAGAACCCTCCTCTAAGTAATGTTACTGCAGTAATGTTTAATAAGAAGGCACAGATTGGAATCAGATTGATAATACTGCTTTCTTCAGGCCAGTTGCATCCAGGAGAGAGTAAACTGACCGGAACTGTAATTATTGCAAGACTGAAAATGGGTTACTTGACACAATTAATCTGTGCCAGATTAGTGTTTCCTTTGATCCAAAGATCTGTAAATGCCCCAAACAGCTGTGCAGGATTTATATCTGCAGCCCACTCAGTGCGTGAGTCCTCATCAGCATTGCTTATTTCTGTTTGCATTTCAGAGCGTTATTTCTGAAATCATTTGTGATAGAAATGTTAGAGGAAATGTTCTTTCCAGTAGGAGGCAGTTATCTGCCTCTGTGTATTTGTCTATTAATACAGTAATTGTTTCAGTAATGTGTGTTGTTTTGCAGAGCCACGTGCTCACGTGTTAAGCCACAGGCTTCCACATGAAACCTTCACATCCATACATTTTTACTGCCTCAACCCCCCCCCCATCCCCCCCACACACAGACACATGCATCATCGCAATTCTCAGCCTGTAGGTCTTCTCTGCTGGCTCAGATCACAAGGGATCACAGAGATCAGACCACTATTAGTATGATTTGTCCCTGAATGTGATTCCACCTTTTAAAGATAAATGTTGAGCCTCTTTAAAGAAATTAATTGCAAGTGTTTAGCTCTGAAGAGGATTTATACAAACAACGATGACATAGACAAATGTACAAAACAAGTGAAACACCAATCAGTTAAAATTAGATCTGTAAAAAGTTGTAACCACAAGCAAAAGAAGTGAAAGGCAAGAAGTGGAGCTTGGATATAAGAGAAGCACTCCTGAGTGTCCCACATCTGACAAGTGGAGCAGAGACTGTTCTTGTGCCCAGTGCCCAGTAATGGTAATTCAAAGTGAGGTACAAAAGTAGCACTGAGAGACACTGAGGCAGAGGAAACGGTTGAGTGGGGGTTTTACTCTAGTCTCACATCCATCCTGAAACCCTGAGGACTGGCAGCATTTTGTCTATAGCATTTACAGGTTCCATTATTAGTATACCGCCCTGTGATGTCACTGGAGGCCAAATAGGGGCACCCTGTGACCTTCCCACAGTCCCACTCTCCACCCCCAGTTAGTTTTGTGTGAGCTAGACACTCTATTCACAGCTGTGACAAAGCTGTTTTAACATGAGTCTCATCTTCACAGAAAAAAGAATTCCAGCTTTTCACTGAAAATTTGTTCTTGACATACTAAGCGAGCAACATCCGAGCAAATGCATATATGTGCATTTCACTGCAGTATTTATTTCTTATATTAAAGTTAGCTTGATGTTTTGAGCTGCAGATCAAATTCAGGCTTTGCATAATCTCCCCTTTTCTTTTTCTGACAGCGTGCCTAAGCATAATTCATGTTTTGTAAAGTATATCAGTTTTTTATTTGTTCTCCTCTAGTGCATACTTGCACACTCACACTCCCCTTGTCTGACACACACTGACAGTGATCAATGACTGACACAAAGCAATTATATTAATGCTAACAGACTTGAACAGCTCTCCTTCCTTACATTACAAGTGGATTATCTAGAATGGAGTTTAGGACATGTCGGCATTCTGCTTTATATTTCTCATCTGTGTGCTTTATAATCTGACCTGTGTATAAAATGGGCAAGATAACTGGTGCACCAGAAATTACTTCAATCTGCAATCTGTGATTTATGCTATTTGTAGAAAGGATTTCATGTTGCGTAAATTGGTGACACGTAAGGAACACATTGTATTTTTAAAGGGAGAAGCATTCACAGACACAATGTTTTGTTTTTTTACTTTTGCTACTTTTTCATTTCATAATACCTCTTCCTTACATGGCAACCATCAAAATGATCATATTGTGCTGTAAAATATTATCTAAACTGTGTCATGATTCTTTGAGAGTCTTTTAGTTATTTTCATGTAGCACATTGCTACATTAGCTGAATTCCCAAGTATCATGCATGCCCCCTTACTTATTTAATTTATCCTGCCGTCAGAGAATCTCTTGCCAAAACTCTGCTTTGTCGTTTCTATGGCAACATGGCTATACTTCATTGACATGAGTCTCAATTAACTTGGTAAAGAGGCCGATTAGTTAAGCCTTTAAGTGTTTTGCTAAACCATGGAGCGCCCTATGTTTCCTCTCCACCCCTTAGCTGCCAGCTGAACCCAACGTGAATGCCTGATCAAGTTTAGGCTTCAAGTCCCATGTATGTGATTATGATGAGGAAAGAGTTTCTTAGTTTGTATGAAAAATGCAGTCCATAAGTAGCCAATTTCTGTGCCAAAGAAAGTTCAAGTTCAAGTTTGAATAATAATTCTTAATGGTTCTGGGTTTTATTGTCTATCCCAACCACGATCTATATCATTGCATCTGTTTGCCCATTTTCGACTTAGAAATTTAATAATCTAAGCCATAAAACTGTTGATGCAGACGGGAGCTGCAGAGTCATTTTGTTTTAGTCTGCAGCACTTCATTTACTGTTTTTCCAAAAGTCTTTACTTCTGCTGCAGAGCTAGAAAATGTAAAAAAAGCTGAGCACAGTCACTGCCCTGTTTAATTTAGAGCCCCCCAACCTCCCACTTATACCTGAAAATGCATCTCAGTGAAATTCAGGGAGGGGTGTAGGGGTATTGGTGTTGTCAGATTGCTTGTGTGACACTGACTGTATTCACACTAGAATGTTGCATAATACAACCTCTGCTCTCACACTGACTGGAAAAGAGAATAATATGAAGCCTTGTTGGCACATACTGTGCAAATAGAGGCTTTGCAAGAAATCTGAAAACAAGTCACCTTTTAGAAACTAAATTTTCCACTTGCCAGGCTGTGTTGAACATTTTTCCTGTGTGGTTCCCTCAGGTCTGGATGACTGCCTGCAGCAGTACATCAAAACCTTTGAGAAAGAGAAAGTAGGGGGGGACCAGCTGCTGCGCATCACCCACCAGGAGCTGGAGGATTTGGGAGTATCCAGAATTGGCCACCAGGAGCTCATTCTAGAAGCTGTGGACTTACTCTGTGCTCTGGTGAGTCCAAACTTCCCACAACATCTTCCCACCACCCTGTAGAGTCACTTTAGAGTCATAGGATGAAGTTTCTGCTGAATATTTGCATCCTTCTTAGTTTTCCAAAGTGCTTTAAATGTGAGTGCATAAACCAATTTGTATAATTAGATTAGGTTTAAAACAAAAAAGAAAAAACTCTGAAAGTATGAAACATTTGAGCTGAATAGGTTAGATGTACTTTTGCTTCAGTTAGCCCCTAAATCTGTAAACAATGTAAGTGACTGCAGGAATAAACTTTATATGAGTCGGAATGCTTTAGGCCACACTTAAAATATCACATCAGATCTACTAGAGAGTAATCTGTAAAATGTCCTCCACCTCAGGCAGGCAAATCTTAAAACTGTCATTAGTGCAGAGATGGTTTACAGCCACATTTTACCTGATTTCTGCTGCTATAGAAAGCTGCTCTGCTTATTTGATATGTTTAATATGTTGCTAAAGTGGTAAGAGCATGATAGGATTCAGGTCATAACGCTCTGTTCACATATTACTGCAGTGACCTGGTTACCTTGTGATAAATGCTGGTGAGATCACAACAGAAACAGCAACCTTAGCTTCCTAGTTGGAAGAGAAATCGATTTAGGCCTCTGTGCCAAAACTTGGGTAGCTCTCGGGAAGTGTCACAAAAGAAGATGATGTGAAATTAAATCAGCAGAAGACTTTTACTAATGTAATAATCCCATGGAGTGGTGATTTTTTCTTTCTGTCTGTCATTAACAGAGACAAATGAGTGAACCGGATTGTTTGGATTTTCCTGGAGTCGATGCTGACAACATTTTTTCAGTAAATATCTGTCAGTAAAAGATAGTATAGGCTATTTATTAAAGACAAACTTGTCCCAAAGTCTCCCCTAGATGTCCTCTGATTTTGAATATGGACTTAATGACCTAATTTTTTAAATCTATTAACTAAGAGGATTTGTCTTTGATTTATGCCTGTTATGCTGTCTCTGCTTTAGAGGGCACAGGGAAAATTCTGACTCTGCAAACATTGCTTTTCTATCAGTGCAGTGGTCATTATTTCCCTTACTTGTCCTTAAGTTTTGGATCTTTGTTAATCAATTTAAACAGGCACTTAAAGCTCCAATGGCATCTAATTAGGACTAGAAATTACAATTACTTTCATTAGACCTTAATGTATCGAGTATCTAATTATTTTTTGGGCAAAAAAAAAAAAGGTTAAAAAGTTTTAACTAAATGTCTTTTATAATTTCCCAGACCCTAAGAATATCTTTTCAAATTGCTTATTTTGTTCAAACAGTCTAAAATCCAAAAGTCCACATAGATAACCTGACAAGCTGTAACTTTTTTCAAATACATTAGATTAGATGACTTATTACTTGATACAACAGGCTCAGAGTTTAACTGTGAGAATGCATTATGTCATTACTGATCATTTTAAAACTAGTAAAATTTAAAAGTTTTGAAAGATGACAACAGGCTTGTCATCCACCTGTAGCACTCAGCTGAGTCAGATGGAGTAAATTATGTAAAGGGACAAAATGATAGTTGATTTAGAAGTTGGACTGCTGGCAGGTGGGTGGAAGAGTGATGGAGATTGGTTTGTGTTAAACCCCAGAGACCTATAGAGAAACCTGATGGAGATTTTGTAAACTGAGGGTTGCAGACACAATCTATATCTAAACTCCTCTCATCCTTTATCCCTGCACAGGGGGCCCTGCTTCATCCTAAAAGCCTCTTACGTAACTGGGATTTAGTTTTAAGTCTGTCAGGCATTCCTGTATTAAATATGATTACTGGACCTCCTGCTGCGTCCTCTCCTCCCAAGAAAATTCTGATGTGGGAGACAGCTTGGCCATGCAGCATGCAGGGTAACGAGTGTTCAGCTATGCACTGATACTCAAAGGGACAGCTGCTTTCTGAAATGTTTGTTTATATCTGCAGCATTTCTATTGTGCAGCAAAGTGAATTCAGTCTGCCAGTGGTTCTTATAAAGCAGTATCAAGACAACAATAGGTTTCAGTTTCCACAGGGGAGAAATTCTTGGAATACATCTTAGTTAAACACTGACAGAATGTTCAAACAGAGGGATTTTACTTTCTTCTCTCCTTTAGAATTATGGGCTGGAGACTGAGAATCTGAAGACACTTTCTCATAAACTCAGTGCATCTGCCAAAAACCTGCAGAACTTCATCACCGGCCGGCGGCGCAGTGGCCATTATGATGGCCGAGCCACTCGCAAACTGCCCAATGACTTCCTTACCTCTGTGGTGGACCTCATTGCTGCTGCCAAGAGCCTTCTTGCATGGCTAGACAGGTGAGATTTGCAAAAACGTGGCCCTGTAATGGATTAAAACATGCTACTCAGCAAAGAAACATCTGGGAATATACATAACTATGCATTCATCTGCACACACATTGATGAATTCATCCACAAAACGAATATTTCATTTTCAAGACAAAAAAGCAAAAGAAAACAAAAAGTTAGCTCTGAATCTGCATTCATGTTTTTTGTACGATTAATGCATGTATGGGTTAAAACTGGCATGCATTTAATCAAACAAAACTGGCTTCAGAGAGCAGTGATGCCTGACATCTTGTTTTTCTTTTCATGTGTATTTTTTTTTCTTTTAAAACCAGATACAGACTAGTTACATGTTCTGTAATGCCCATGACCATCAGCTAACAGGAAATGACTTATATAACTAGATTCTGACAATGCGAGCAAAAAGACACTGAACAAGTCTATTTATATGTGGCTTTATCCCTCACTTCTCTGTGGGATTGTGTGTGTGTGTTTGTGTCTTTATATGTTTGTAGTGTTATTACATAAAAAAAACCAAACCTGTACTGTAGAGTTCTCGTTTAAAGTGACATTAGGACCACACAAGGAAACCACAGACAATGAATAGTTAAAATAATGTGATAAATTTTATTTTACTATTTTGCAAACTACACAAGATAAAAGTGTTAAAATGTGGGATAATGAAGCATGAATTAATTAAACTGTGGGGTTAATTAATGTTCAAGAGAATCAAGATAGAATTTTGAATCCAACAAAACTAAGTTTGAGGGGCTGTTTTAGAGGCCGGCTTAGACTGATGACTATTATAGGAAGATTTATTCACTATCACCAATCTTTTGTGACACCGATCATGTTCATAGCAATTTTATAAGAGGGGATCTGTCTCTTCAGAGGGTTCTGTTTTAAGTGCGGTGACACTCAGAACAGGTTCAGTTGAACTGTTCCTGAATCCAAAGGAAGCGAAGTCGGGTAGAGGGATCCCCATGATGCTGTCTGATAATAATTAACTTTACTAGCATAGGTGTGTTGCTTAACTAGTTGCAAAATCTATAAACATCAATGATGGAGGCTTGTTAAAGAATTATAATATTTACACAGAACAAAAAGTCAAAGACGGAGGGACATTTTCTCCTAAGTTGCCTCAAACCTCCCATGTTCAAACTTCAAATTTAGTGGCAGACAAACAATGCTCTCTTTCATGAAGAGCTAATCTTCTGGTCATCTGTTTAAAATCCAAGCGTGACAGTTGTTGATCAATAAAATGCCAAAGTATGGCTTTTTAGGTGTGTTTCTCTTCTTGGCTGGGATCTTTGTCCCATTACATGTTTCATGAATTTTTTAGTTCAAAGCTGATAACATTCAACAGAAATACCAAAATGATTGCTTTTTCCTATAAAGAAGACATAATTAGCAAATATGATGAAAGAGGACACTATTAATTACACTATGTGCTCATGTTAATGATTTAAAATGTGTAAAAATTTTAAATGTTTTCAAATAATTTGATTTTCATCCTGTAAAACAATCTTAGTTGTAGATGATTATGTGTTTGAAAATGTTTCCACACATTTACCAGTGATTTAGCCTCAGAGGAAGAATGGTCTAATGGTTCAGTCCAGGTGCTCCTTCTTTTTCAGGTCTCCATTCGCTGCAGTGGCAGATTACTCCGTGACCAGAAACAATGTGATCCAGCTGTGTCTTGAGCTCACAACAATTGTACAACAGGTAAATAAACTGTAAAAATGATATAATCATAGTAATTTTCTTTTTCTTATAACAGCAATAGCAAAATACAGCGTCATAAATGTTTGCTGCAATTGTAGTATTAGTAAAAATGTTTAATGGGGTCAGATCAGGTTAGAATTGATCCCAAATCTGAGTTTAATGCCATTTGTTTCTGCACACCGCTGTTGAATGAGGACAGTCAATCATGTATGACTCAGTAAATAAGTGATACTTAATAGCTTAATCTTTGTGAAAAAGAGTGTTGATTTAGAGGTAAGAGAGAAATTAAAGCTGGGAAAAAAATTTAAAGGTGGGAGTGAAAAAGGGCAAAACAGAGAGCGCTGAAGGCTGAGAGAGGAAGATTGGCAAAGAGTAATAAAGAGACTTGCCTCCGCATTGGTGACTCATTTGTTTTATGTTTGTGCAATGCATGCGTGGGAGTGTTGGGGGTTACAGGTGCCAAACTGCTCGATTTTTTTTGCTTATATCCACCTACAGCAGAAATGCCAATTATAACTCCATTTAGATGAATTCTCTTGAGGTAACAGTGCTCTCTGAATGTTCCCCAGGACTGCTCTGTGTACGAAACAGAAAACAAGATCCTCAATGTGGTGAGTTTCTGACTTCATTCCAAGAAAATTAAGCTACAATGTGCATACTTTGAAGTCATAATCACCCCTAATGTGTCCTCCTCAGTGTAAAACCTTGTCTGAAGTGTGCGACCAAATTATCACTCTTTCCTCGGATCCGATGGTATCCCAGTCTGCACATTTGGAAGTTGTGCAGCTAGCCAACATAAAATCCACTGAAGGCTTGGTAAGACTCTTTCAAGCTTCCACTGTGGTCATTTCTGACAATCATATTGGGGTTCTTGTGGCTCTGTAGCTCATGTAACTCAGTAATATGTTAACAACAAACATATAATTTTTTTATTAATTGGAACAATGCAGAATAATGAACATTAGTACAAAAAAGCATGATGTAAATACAAGCAAAAGACTTTACATTCAAAAGAATCCAAAATATATGCAGATCATTTACAGAATAACAGCGAATGTAATTGCAGATGATTGTTGTGTAATTAGTTATCAGTAAGATCCATCTATTAAAAGTTTTTTTTTTTAAATAAAGAAAAAGATTAATAGATAAATCTGCATTTATATCGGTAGTTGATGGTTATGTCAATAAAAGCTAAAGTAATACCTGCCCTTTTTAGGACTAGTTTAGAATCTACACTGTAAATATCTGTAGGATGGTCTTTCTCAAATTAAAGTCCCCTCATGCATTTTCCCCGGTCCACATCTTTTAATATGTCCATTCCATCGAGTTTAATGAGTTGTCCGGCAGTTTTACAGCAGTTTTACATGTCAACAAGCAAATGGTCCAATAAGCACCGCAGGACGATGTACAATTACCCGTCAGCAGCATGGATGGAACTAATGCTGCTATCAAGCTGAGGTTAAGTGGGTACATTGGTCTTTAATGATTGGTTAGGAAATATTGAATCCCCTCCTCCCCCAAAATGGTTTAAATTGGAGACATTGTCAGTCTGAAGAGTGTAATGAAACAATTCCGTCTGCTACAATGAAACTTGTATTGAAATATAAGTGTGGTTTATTCACAACAATTTCAGCATGTCTGTAGTTTAGCAGCCGGATAATAGGAAGTTGCACAAAGTTTGCTACATTGCTAATATCTTAATAACAACAAAGTTTACATGTAGAGTTCAGAAAATGACATGCAGAGTTTATACAGAGGATTCAGCTTCCAATTGCACAATAATCTGTTAATATACATGTCCAGCACTCTACGAAACATTTGCTCACAGCCCTTTGATAAACTTAAACAAAATTCAGTCTACTTGAGATATGAAGATGTAAAACTGTTTTTCAGGTTTGATGAAATGAACAGAGGAAAAAGTCTACAAAGAAGTAAAGTACAAAACTTCTACTAATGCTGGATGATGTTATATAACTAATAAAAAGCAAACAAAGAAAACAAAACATAACAGCATGACTATCTTTTGTGATTCAAATTTGGCATGTGTAGCATGTCTTTTACTGCAAATATTGTTAAATCACCTGCTCAGCTACAATACTAACTTTGCCTAATCTCTTTCTTTCAGATAAAAACTTTTTAAAAGACTATTTTCCAATTTGAACAGCAAGCACATACAACCCAAGTTCCCCCCAAAAATGGAAAAATGTGAATTAAAACAGAATGCAATGATTTGCAAATCTCATAAGCCCTATTTACCACTAATAAAGTATAAACAACATTTTAGATGTTGAAATGGAGGCGTTGAAACTGAGGTATTTTTTTAATTTAAAGGCAGCAGCATATGTAAATAAAGTTGGAACGAGGGGCAACAAAAAGTAAGTGGCACAAATCAAAGCAACTGGGGGAGCGTTTGACAACTAATTAGTTTAAATAGCAACTGGTCAGTAACATGACTGGGCATAAAAGGAGCACTTCAGAGGGGGAGAGCCTTTTGGATGTATAGATGGGCAGAGGTTCTCCAGTCTGCAACAAACTGCATCTAAAAATTGTGGAACATTTTCAGAAAAGATGTTCCCCAAAGTAAAATTATTAAGACTTTGAAAATCTCACCCTTTACTGTAGATAAAATCTTAAAAAAGATTGAGAGAATCAGGAAGAATCTTTGTGCACATGAGACGAGACAGAAGGTCAAAACTGGATGCTGGTGATCTTTGGGCAAGATTGAAATTTGCAAATCATTTAAATCTGGATTTTATTTTCTTCTTTTTTTACATTTCATGCAGTGTCCCAACATTTTTGTAATTGGGATTGTGGATACTTTTGAGCTATGAAGTCACTAAATGCATAGGTTATTTTCTAAATAGGTTCCTATTTTCTTATTTCCTTCTGAAGGTATGACATTTTTCTTCTTCATCTCAGCATGATGAATGCAACTGAAGTGCTTCAAGCTGAGACAATTGTATTAAAGAAATAACTGAATAATTTCTGTGCAGATTTTATTAGGCATTAATTTGCTCCTCAGTGTTGAATTTGTTGTTTTGAATAGAGGACAAGTGACAGTACACTGTGCGCTTTGCTGTAGATGTTCCCGAACTGGGCTTTGTTGAGCTGGTGGGCATGTGAGTCAGCTGACAACGTGCAACAGAAAAACATGTTGGCCATGTTGAAATGAGTGAAATACTAACAGCCTCATTGTGCAAATGGCATTGCAACAACTGATAAACATACTTGCATCTTTTCTAGATAATTGTTAAGCAGCACAGACGAGTGGTTGCTTCTGCTGCATAACCATTATTACTTTGCTGGACTCCGTCTTTGCACTGACCTACACTCAAACACAAGCACCCTGCTTGGGGCCACAATCTAAAACCCCACCCCCACTCAAATGCTTGTTTCGGGCATGAAAGTTCTCTCATCCGTTCAGTGAACCCTGAACACAACAGTGGGCCAAGTGGCCTAAAAATAAACCTTCTCCACTCATCTTGAAGACTTGCATGCTGCTTCTGCGTATCTGTGAGCGTCTGTGTGTGTGACACAGTTATGCATGTGGACTCATGCATATCTGCGTGTGAGTCTGGTGTGTGTATGTTTGTTATGCACTTTAGATGCCATTTAGTGTAAGCTTTGAGTTTTAGCTATCTTGCAACAGACCAGCAGTATTTGCAGATATGTAAGCCTCCATGTTTGATTTAATCAGCTTGGAGGCAGACTTAAGTAGGACCAACTACATGAGATAAATTCAAAATATGGCAGGTACATTTGAAAAGTACAGCAATGAGATGTTTTGCAAATCTAATATAGTTATTTACAACTTTGTTAGGCAAATCTGAGCTTTTGCTTCTGATAAGATATAAAAGATAAATCCAGATTTCTATGTCTTTTGCAGTTCAAGTAGATTTATGCAGATTTGCAAATATGAAATGACCCTGGTCTGTTTTGTTATAATTTGTGTGCCTGTGCTGAGATACGCTGCATATATATGCACAATGGGACAGTTTGCTTTATAAGATGACAATTAACATTAATGCTATATTCCCTCAGGGCATGTATATCAAATCGACGTATGATGGTTTGCATGTGATCACTGGGACCACTGAAGGAGTAAGTACAAGCCTCTTTGTATTCACCTTTGTTCCCCTCTGTGTTCATTCATTTCAATTGTAATTTACAGCGATAAGAGCCACTTAACCTCTTCTTCCCTGAAGTACCCTCTTCTAAATCCGCCAGTGTTCTCTATGAAAGCACATCCTAGTACTTGAGGCTGTCTGGTACTACTATGACTAAAATGCATATAGAGTATTAACATGCTATAAGTTTGTTGCAACAAATTTGGTTTACCTGGACTCGAGTCATTAGAACAGGTTCAATAATATTAATACAGCTGTTTTTTTAAAATGTTATTATGAGGCTACTATCTGATCAATAGTTTTTACTAGGAAGAAAATAAATATCCATTTTTTTGGTGGAGTTAAACCAATTATATTCTGAATAAGTGTATTTCTGAGTTGTACCATGTATTTCTCATCTATACAGCCCAAGGTTGTTAAACAACAACAACAGTTGTGCAGCTGTTACTGACTGAATTTAAGGATGTTTTTTTCCTGTTGACATTTATATAAAAAGTCCAACTGGGGCAGGATGAAGTTAAATCTCAGTAATCTCTGTCTCTTCAGTCCCTGGCTGACCGATGCAAGAAAATCCACGCTGGAGATGAAGTCATTCAGGTCAACCATCAGACAGTGGTAAGGCCATGCTAAGTTTCCTCTCGATTATTGTAAAATAAATTAGCCTTGCCTTGCCTAGTGTGCATATTTTCTTATATTCTGTCCAAATGCACATTTCCATTATATTATTTTATTTATATTATATATATTATATTTATATTATATTATTATAATTTCCATTTACATTATTTATTTACATTTGCAGATATAGATCTTTTTATGCAATTTCTTTTATGCTTTTAACATAAAGAATAAAAGTGTCTGAATTATAGTTAGTTCTTCAAAGACTTGAATGTGCTGCACTGCATGGATGTGTTACTTATCACTGGGCTAATCAGCTTGTCTGATAAAAGCAGGACCAGTAGTACTTCCTTCACAAATGTACTTTGCTAGACCTTATGTATTTGTGTAGGATTTCTGTTTATATGTCCACAGCTCATTCAAATAATTAGATCTCTAATTATTTGTGATGTGAGAAAAAACATATACTTTTGTTCTGTAGTTTATAAAGGAAAGCAGTGGGAAATAAATCGGGAACAATGCTATAAAGTTCATTACTGGGCCCTGACTTGGGGTGTCACTATTCATTCCTTATATTTCAACATGGGTCTTTGGTGACATCTTATTATTCTGAGCTGTGCACAGTTTCAACTTGAGCTCAAATCAGCCAAAGTCACGACTGTTCACAGCAGATATTTCAGTGACTCATAAAAGAGAGGCTCAGGTGTGATTCATAATTTTTAAAACCATTTAATTTGGTTAATCTTGCTGAAGAAATATGATATTTACATTTTCTATATAGCTATATAGACTTTATCACAGGTATGACTTATAAAGAGTTAACCCATTTCTAACTAACCTGTACCCCTTCTGCTGTGATTCATCAAAACGTCTGCTGTGATAAAGGTTTATTGAACTCTCATTGATTTCTGCCAATGAGACATAACTGAAAAGGTGTCTGTTGCCAAGATGTACATAGACTATTTTGTGTACAAAGGGAAAAACGTCCTGCAGTGCATAATTTAAATATTGTCCCCATTGTTTGAAATAATTGCAGCCTGGATGTGCAACACCAAGATGCTTGATAATTACACATCTGATTATTTCAGTCAATCAACTCAACCCTGAATGGAGTTTTTCTTATTGAGAATTAGTAGAAGTACAAAGTTGATTGTGGTGTCAAAACTTACAGAGCATACAGAGTTTAAAGGCTTTCAAAACTCAGAACAAAGAAATGATATGGGGAACCCAAACAAGCATCCAGACAGGTCTTTTAAAGCAGCTACTTTAGCCTGTCATAGAAGTGTAATTAATAAGATCATTTATGGTTCAGGAGCCCATGCATACACAATGCTGAAATGCCTGAACAGAGCCATGATTTATGATATAAATTACACCAGCGCTTTCACACTTTGATATGCTGCAGCCTAATTGTCATCTGGCGGTTGGCTCAGTTTCAGTTTCATCATATTTTAGTACTGAAGAGTACTAAATTGGATTTTTCTTATAAGCCACACCAGAACAGTAAAACATCTAGATTATTCTGTTTTATTAACAGTCTGTTATTTAATAATCAGTTATTCATGTGTGGTGGGACAACAGGATGTGTTTTCTCTGACAGATGTTGGGGAATAAACAACGTCCTGCTGCAGCCCTTTATGAGGGAGCAGCAGCTGAGTTAATGTGACAGTCTAATAAGGGAATCCTGTACATAAACATGGTTGACATGTGTGATGATCTAAAACTGCATTGTCAGTCAGAATGACAGCCATAACCATCTTAAAAAAATGTTAATGCATTTAATTTAGTGTGGCACACAGTTGAGAGCAAATTGATGTGATGTTGATTGTTGTTGAAAATCCCTTTAGGGATCCAACAAAGGAAAGTTGTACAAATGTCTGTAGAAAGAATGTTCAAGTTTAGAAAATCTCCACAAAATTAAGAAGATGCACTTGAAATAGTTGAGGGTCTTATAATTAAGGCAGCTGGGAGTGTTCCAGTAGTTAGACATTTACCAAAGTTGGCTTCATGTAAGTGTCTTTTTCTAAAAGAAAGCATTTATGGGCACTGACTACTGAAACAAGGAAGATAGTTAAGAAAGTGAAAAGAAGAATAACATTCTAATAACTAACTTTATTTGAGCTTACTTGGTTACATTTCTGATAGAAAGATTTCCAGTATGGGAATCCCAAAAGGTACATGAAGGAAAATAAAATAAAATGCAATTAGAACTTTACCAAGGCTGAACAGTAAATAATTGAAAAAAGTTTCAAGATTATGGATTTACTTCATAAAATATTTTTAGCAGTGAAACATTGTGAAACTTATAGGTTAAAGCAAGTTCTGGACTCTACCTTGATTTAGACAGTCTGTCTCTTTAATGCACTGTCTGTAAGGAATTTCTGCACATTGACCATCAAAATGAAAAATGACTTGCAGACGAACAAAGCGATGGTCAGGTCAGAGCCCGAGAAATAAGCACATTCTCAGGCTGCTTGGAATATATGCAGGAGAGGCACTAAAATTCACTGTAGTCATCCAATGGGAGATGATTTTTCTTCCCAAACTGGGCCTGGCATATTTGGTTCAGCAGTAGAGACCTTATCTCTGGGCAAGATGTTTTTGTGACAAATATTATCAAAACTGGGTTAAAGACTATTTACAAGTCAGGCCGTTGCTAACAACACACAGCAGCAGACTTTACCACAACATGACAGGAGCGGCACACTATGTCCTTGGCCTCCAACTCTGCATTTCTCACCAGAGACTGTATCCTCTGCTACATTATAACCACGAGGATCACATGTACTTTTGCAATTACAAGGGCACCTAAAAAAAATTGGCTCCCTTCCCAGCTGAACTTCTGCATCAAGTGGATTAAATGTCCAAGTATTGAGGAGAGCAAATCTAACATTTTCATAAACTGAATCAAATCCCTGCATGATCCACTATCCCACTGCATCTTTGGATTAAAATAAAATGTTTTTAGCCCTCATATGCTACCCTTGTTTGTTAGGTGGGCTGGCAGCTAAAGAACCTGGTGAACCTGCTGCGTGGGGACCCTGCTGGTGTCACCCTAACCCTGAAAAAGCGGCCACAGAGCACACTTACATCAACACCTGCTCTGCTCAAAAACATGAGATGGAAACCATTAGCACTTCAGGTGTGGTGATTACTTCAGTCTGCATGCTTTTGTGTTGTTATTTATGTTATTTGTGTTTTATTTCTGTGCCATTGTCCATGTACCTGGAAATAAGACTGCACAGACTCCTGACACAAAAAATCTAAAGTCCAGGATGATCTCGTTAAGGCCAAAATATAGAATTAACAGAAGATTGTAATGTGAGCATTTGCATTAATATGATATTATTATTTAACCCTGGGGCTCTGAATCAAATATGTTCCATAAGGGCTGTAGTTTTGCATACCAAAATATTAAAATTAAAGCTTATGGATTCTAAATTTACCCTTGTGATGAACTGGTTTAAGGTTCCAGCATTATTCATTCAGATGTCAAGATTTCATTCGTAAGTAGCATCTGTTGTCCTACTTCAGCCAAGCCAGTTACATTACTAGGACTGTGTGCCAGAGCCAGACTGGGTGGAAATGAGAGGAACAAGTATTAAAGTAGTCCAGGCTTTCTTTGAGTCCTATTCCAGAAAAAAGGTTTTCTTTCCCTTGAGGCACTGAAGCACAATCTTGCTCAGCCTTCTCTCTCTTCACGTCCTCAAATTCCTTTTTTGCACCAAAACTGAATCTACTCTTCTGCTAACATTTGGAAATGAGGGGAAAAGACTTTTTTAGACACTACTGAAATTAACTGGGTAGGTGGTTAAGCTATTGAAAATAAGAATTATTTAATGTTACTTTGTAAACCACATGGAAATTCCATTACAAGGGTTTTATGATAGAAGATGCACTATTTGTACTATATCTATGATATTGGTTAGCTTGAAGTGATTCAACATTCTGGTTTAGTTTTAGCAATTAATATATTTTTTTTTCCCTTTGGTGAAATAGCTGTTTTGAAATCCATGTTGATGACTTTGCAGCTCATTCGTTTAAAATGACTAGATTATTACACAAAGTAATAAATGTGTAGAAAAAAAACACAAAAAAGTATAAACTATGTACTAATCATGTGTTCAGATTAGATTATTAACTGTTTTTAATTGACTTTGACAACAGAGATGACTAGACTGGACTCTAGACAGTCTTCTTTAGTGCATCGCTTAGAACGGAAGCATTAAATACATAATATGTGCAATTTTTCACCTTCAGTACATGACTGCAACAAACAGTCTCTGACTGACTGATCAGCTGTGGAGTCAAAGTATCTTTATGTCAATTCTTGTAACTGTAGCTCTTTGTCTGCCCGTCTCTCTGTCTATCATACATCTTCACGCATACACATACACTCACACTCACTCACACACAGCCAATCTTCCCTCAGAGCCCAAGCAGCAGTGTCGCTACGCCCACCAGCACTTTAAGCACACCTTCCAGGAGGAGTAGCTGTGCCCTGCAGGACCTCTACATCCCTCCTCCTCCAGCAGAGCCCTATACTCCCAGGTAATCGCAAGAGGGCATGGAACACTTAAAAGTTAGCGTGCAGTATTTGCTTTACCAGATATTACAGCAACTGTGCTGGTAGCATGGCGGAGTATTGCTTACATGTGGATTACTATTTTATTTTAACATGCATCTGTATGAAGAGGCACATGGCTCTATCCTGATTCCTTTCATTGCTTCATGCCATTTTTAAGGTGAAGCAAAGTATCAACAAAGAAAAACTGTTGAAGAAAGGCACTTTTATAATAGCCAATGAACAAAGATGTTGATATTAAATGTTTGCACATAATTATTTCAGTTAGCCAAAATGCAGATACACATCTAGATGCTACATTCTACCTTTTGATGCATGTAAATTCTATATTCATGTAATGTACTTTTTTTTTATTATTATTAATGTTAAATTAAAGAAAAAAGACTAAAACCTAAAGGACATGCCTCATGATTTTCTGTTTTTATTATGTCCCAATCCAATTAACAGAATAATGAACTGAAGCTTCTAACGTGCAGCCAAAGCATGATTATTCCTCTGTGCCACTGCTATAAAAATGAATAAATACATATGTGAGTCACAGTGTTGCACTTGGGGACATGTTGATTTAATTTAATTTAAGAAAAATATGTGAAGTATCATCTTTCTTGTCCTTTCATGTATAACAAATTCATTTTTGTTATACATGCTGGGCTATATGCTATTGGCATTTCTTCCTCTATTCTCTGAGATGTTGCTTTCTGTCACCAAAGAGATGACAAAGGGAATCTGCCAGATGAAGAGCCTCAAGCGGACGTCCATGCTGCAGAGGGATCTGAGTCTCCAAATTCCTACCTAGACCAGGAGTGCCGGCGCCGATTTCCCCTGGTGGAGGAGGATGCTATCCTCTACTGTTACGAGTATGACCAGAACCGGGAGGTGCCATCAATCCGCAGAGGAAGCACTCCCACTTATGGTGAGACCATTGCCTTGACAATGCATCTCTTTGGACTTGAGAGCTAAGTTTTGAAAACGCTGCAAATGCAATGTGTTTCTAGGTGTTCTGGGTGTTTTTGAGACGTCTGAAGCTGTTTGATGTGTGTGTGGGCAGTTGTGTAATATTGACGTTCCCTGTGCCTCTTTGCTCCAGGCAGGCTCAGGCCCATCTCAATGCCACTGGAATACAACTGGGTGGGAGAGAACGAGGACCTGGCAAAGCTGAGGAGAGAGAGCAGAAGAGGTGAGTGGGAGGCAGTGGGAAAGAGAGAAAGAAAGAGTGGC
Organism: Rhadinocentrus ornatus; assembly: GCA_037177495.1. Lineage (NCBI taxonomy): Eukaryota > Metazoa > Chordata > Actinopteri > Atheriniformes > Melanotaeniidae > Rhadinocentrus > Rhadinocentrus ornatus. The sequence continues at coordinate 7,284,348 of JBAMHW010000017.1, forward strand.
AGAGAAGGACATAGGGAGCTGGAGTGAGGGGGTGGATATCTTATAATATCCTCACCCTCTCAGATCTTCGAGCCAAGAAGTGGAAGCATGAGCTGGCTTGTCAAAACTGATAACATGCTGGATATCAGCTCCTGCCTCTATCTCTTCCATATGTTCGCAATCTATTGCTGCTCCCTTTTCCCCTTCATCCCTCTCTCCCAGCTGCTCTCAGCTCTGCGGTTTCTCTGTGTTTGGATATAAAAAGTACACTGTTGCTCTGGCAACTATATGAATATATTTCTTGAGATGTTCACATTGGTGAGGGTTGAGCTAGGTGATAAATGCAGTGGGAGGAGACTACATTGCTTTATATCAGAGTTAGAGAAAGACTTGATTGATGTATTTCTTTCCCCTGGGGAGTGATGGTTGCTCCTCTGGGCTTTACAGGAAAAGTGATGGTGCTATATTTATCTACAAGAGGCAGCATTTTGAAGTTTTGAGAGCTTCTTTTTGCTTGACAACAGCTTCATCTGTAGTTTTTTTTTAAAGAAGAAAAAAGAGAAAGATTTTCAAATATTGGAGTGGAAGCATTTTAGAACATCAGACACCACTGATCACAGGCCTTAGACCAGTTGGCAGATTACACAGATAAAGTTTGATCTGTAGCAACAGATGCTGCCCAGGGGAAGAACATTAGTTTTCGTAAGATGATTTTCTCTGGTATTGGATGACTGATTTATGTCATTAATGTGAATTATTTCACAAATGTTTGTGACATATGTTCAAACAAACAACAGACAAATGTTACAATACATTGTTGTTTTTATTGATGCCTTTTTGCTGGTTGTCTTGGTTACACATGAACACAACACGTACTGGTTCAGTTTAGGCAATCACATTGCTTGGGTAGGTTCAGAAAGTATCTGAATAAAACATGAATTACAATGCAAAGGCACATTTTTTTAATCCTTCACAACAGAGTGCTCCCCAACCACAAACGATCACATATTCTTTAAATGAAATTATACGTTATATCTGTATGCATGAGCACATAACCCAAAAGGTTCCCATTTGGGAGGAAGACAGTTTCTTTTAACTGTGTGAAAATGTGCAGTGAGCAGTGAAAATAACGGTGTTAAAATAAACAGTGCTAGGTTTAGGCAATCACACAGCGTTACTTTTTTTTAAAGTTACGGGTAATTAACTAATTACTATTTTCAATTGCTACAATGTCGTTACTGTTCCGGACAAAAAAATTAGGTGCTTTTGTATGAGCCATTTTTAAGTGTTTGTATATATTTTTTGTTTGGGCACCAGGTGGCAGCATTGTGTAGCCTATGTCGCTGCTTATTTAAGTGGGATCCTTCCTGCAGGTGACAGGTGTTGCTTGTAGGAAGGTGAACACAGTTTTTGACCATGCGTTATTTAATCATTGGTGGTCCACTCACTCCTTACACCTTAACGTTGGACAAAAGGACGAAACATTGTGGCTGTATGGATATGTGATACTTGTGCATTGGAAATGGCTGGTGAGCAGCGCAATTTATGAGATTCATTGAGCATTTTGTAAGTAATAAAAGAGGAAAACGACAAAGACGGCTTGTGCTTGGCTTTTGTACACAATCACGCCAGCGACGACAACGTGTCAAGACAAGTTCCTATAAGGAACAGATTAGACACTTTTAGCATGGCTTAGCACCTTTACAGCTTCACTATAAATCAACCCACTGAAACTTTCTTCATCTTACCAGGAGCTTTTAGGAGCAAAACAACTGTAAAGGGATGATGATTGACTAAGGAAGAATAAAATGTCATTGTAAGCCAAATAGGGATAGAACTGGGCAAGTGTGCGTAGCTAAAAATACACCCAGTCAGACACACAAACCGCCATGACATAAGGCAAGGCAAGGCAAATTTATTTGTATAGCACATTTCATGTACAAGACATTTGAAAGTGCTCTATATAAAACATTAAAAGCATTACAGCACGGTGCAAGAAGCAATTACACGTGCTTTACAAACAGACTTAAAAGGAAAAAAATTAAAATTAAATGAAAACAGAAAGGAAAAGACCTCAATAAAACAGATAAAAAAGGACAAAATAAAGTTAATGAACAGTTGTTTTGATAAAAGGAAGCAAATAGGAAAGTTTTTAACCCTGATGTAAAACTGCTGAGAGTTTCAGCAGATCTGCAGTTTTCTGGGAGTTTGTTCCACATGTGAGGAGCATAAAAGCTGAACGCTGCCTCTCCACGTTTAGTTTAGACCCTGATATCCTGAGGGATCTGGTTGGTTCATAACGAACCAGAAGATCCTGAATGTATTTTGGTCCTAAACCATTCAGTGCTTTGTAAACTAACAGCAGCATTTTTGAAGATAATTCTTCGACAGACAGGAAGTTATATGATCTACTTTCTTGGACTTGGTGAGGACTCGAGCAGCAGCGTTCTAGACTAACTGCAGCTGTCTGATGGACTTTCTAGAGAGACCTGTGAGGACAGCATTACAGTAGTCCAGTTTACTAAAGATCACATCAATGATCACATCTATAATTAACCTAAAGAATAACAAGAGTTTTTAAACTGTAAGCACAGACAAAAAAACTACTTGTCCCTCAATGGCATGAATGTTATGTGAAATGTTCAATATGACCAGAAACAAAAAGTTCCATAAAGAACTTCTCATCTAATAAAAGATTGAGCCACGACATCCAAGCAGCCTAGATATTTATCAGTGTCAATGTTTTCTCTTAGTAATTTCATATATTAAGTTTCGGGTGGCCCGGTGGTGTGGTAGTTAGTACTGCAGTCGCTGGTTTGAGCCTCGGCTGAGGAGGGGTTCGAACAGTGGCCGTTCTGAGTGTAGTTTGCATTTTCTCTTTGTGTATGAGTGGGTTCTCTCTGCTTACTCCGGGTTCCTCCCACCATCCAAAAACTTCCATGTTGGTTGAATTGGAGTGAGTGTCAGTGGTTGTTTGCCTCTGTGTTGGTCCTTCAATAAACCTGCGACCTGTCCAGGGTGTACCCTGCCTCTCGCCTGCTAATTGTGTCTGTTGTATCCCTGCAGAGAATTCACTTATGCGGTTTGCAAGTGAAGACAAACCTCCCGTGGAGAACTTCCTGCTTGGCCGCAGCCTGAGTCAGAACAGGAGAAAGACTGAGCGAGGAAGCAGTCCCACACATTACACTCTCGTCCCTGCTCTCCAGATGCAAGTCTCCCTGTCCACTTCCAGCTCTGACTCTGCATCCTTATATCATGTCAGTTCCGTATGTCTGTGAGAAGTTAGAAGTAGCTGTAGAGCTGAGATCTGCTAGATGTTGTCATTCTTTCTTTTTTTTTTATCTGCAGGTGTTTGAGCGCTCCTCGCTGCTGTCGAGGTCCAAGAAGAAGAGTAAAGGTAGAAGAATTTGTTTTAGTAGTTTTTACATGAGTACATTTGTGTATTCTAACACAAACATGTTTGTGTTTTCCTTCTCTGTTATGTTTCTACCTGCAGCTGGAAGTCCCATGTCTTCAATTAGCAAGCGACGAATTTCTTGCAGGGACTTGGGGCAGGGGGACTGTCAGGGTTGGCTGTGGAAAAAGAAGGATGCTAAAACCTATTTTTCACAGAAGTGGAAGAAGTACTGGTTTATCCTGAAAGACACATGCCTGTATTGGTACATGAATGAAGAGGTGAATATGATGAGTTCCTTAAAAGAGACACTGACACTATGACAAAAAAAAAAAAAAAAATTTAAAATGTGGAACTTAAATTTAACTCTACTTTGCATGTCTCAGGATGAGAAGGCAGAGGGCTTTGTCAGCCTCCCAGAATTCAAGATTGATCGTGCCACTGAATGCAGAAGGAAATAGTGAGTATGAGTTTCATTGGCATACCAAACTTTGTGAATAATTTTAACTTTAGCCTCACATTTTCCTTAAATCTACATACTTGTTTCTAAAATACAAACCATATACATGTCAGTGGAATTCTATGGCACTTGTTGAGTTCTGTAAAGATAATCATAGTGTAGGAATAATCTTGGACAGATGGCACATTGTTATTTTTTACTTATTTATTTTAGCATTTCCTTTTTTTTACTTGCAATCATCAGTTAAATGTGTCATTTGTGCAAGGTTGCCAAAACTATTGCTTCCATCTGTGTCCTAAGCAATTTAAAAGGTTGATGATGGCAAACAACGTGCTTTTTTTTTTAACCTAAAATTATGCATAAATGTCCCACTGTCTTTGTATCAGCCTGAATGACTGAATGTATTATTGCGTCAGCTTACCCATATTCATATGTTAATTTTTTCTGGATGGTGTGCCCTTGTTTATGTTCTCATATATGGTTAAACTCCTCTCCTTTCAGTGCATTTAAAGCTTGCCATCCGAAGATAAAGACCTTCTACTTTGCAGCAGAAAATGTAGATGACATGTCCCGGTGAGTTGACCAGGCTGATAAACCCTAGCTGCAAATTTCCCCAGTCCTGCATTCAAACCCCTGCTGTCCACAGGCTGAATTCTCCTACTGAGCCGCCCACGCTCTTTAAAACAAAATAGTTGTGTTGCCTAATTGGCCAAAGAAGGAAATGCAGATACAAGCCCAAGATGTTTTATTGGATATGGAGCTGCAGTGCGTCATGAATGTAATGTTCCCCCACAGGTGGCTGAGTCGTCTCAGTATGGCAGTCACAGGCTACTCTGAGCAGGAGAATATGCACCAGGATCAGGGTGAGAATACTCACAGTCTCTGTTCATGACAAAACAATATAAGCTGAAGTAAATGTATGTATGGACTTTCAGCTCCATCAACTTATACTGCATACTGCTTTTTGCTTTAGGAAGCAGCAAGATGATGCTCTTGTTATTTTTTATATTTGAGCGTCTTTGGCTTCATCCAAACAAGCAGGAAATAATATGATTAACACTTCTGCTATTTAAAGAAACCTACATAGAAACCTTGCCAAGGACAACATGCGAGGAAAGATTTGTCATTGGTTTTATAAAGAGGGGGCTTCTTCCTTTATAAGTAATCAGTTAAGTTAGATAACACCTCCAGATGATTTAACAGGAAGTTCTCACTTTTTAGATTCATGCATCTTCGCACTCAGCCTCAACAGTGCTGTTAGTCAGAGCACATATTTAGAATTTGAACTTTCTGACCCAATTACAGGGAAATTTGCACCTATGTATGAGTCATATTATAACAAACATCTCCTGTTTGCAGTTCTCAAAGAGCTTGATTTGATTCAGCCTACAGATAACACAAGTCTGCTTATTGATGACAGATTACTGGAGCGAGAGTGATCATGAGGACATGGAGATGCCCCCAATGCCTAAACAGGACAGTCCACCGCCACCTTATGATACCTATCCTCGAGCATCCTCAGTGAGTCTGGATACTGCTGGTGGAAAAGTTTCAGCAGGTATCAGCATATGTTACATGCTTATAATTTTACTCACAACAATCTGTACACAGGTGAGTCCCTACCTGGAGCCAAAACGCAGCCATCTTTCCTCTTCTGACACGTTCCATTCACGTTCCTCTCATGAGGAGTTCCACTCGGAGCCTCAGGAAAGCAGCAGCAACAACAGCATCTCCCCTGGGCAGAAGACAAGCAGCCACCGAAACTCTTGGCAAGACAAAATGGAGAGCAACATAAGAATGCACTACCTTCAGACATATCCTGTGGAGGAATCTCTGCAACCTGAAAACAGAGACCAGCTGGCAATGGAGTACCGCAGGCAGTCTACTCTGCCTGCACAGCGCAACCTGCTACAAGAACAGTACAGAGCCCTGCCACTGCCCCTCAGAGCCAGTATTGATTCAGATGCAGGAGGAAAACCTCGCAGCTTCACACTTCCCAGGGACAGTGGGCTCCAAGCCATCCTGGCTGCCACCGCTGCTGCATCAGATCAGAGAGAACCCCAGCATTACCAGCTGGATCATGCCAGAGGAACAGGTCAGACTTCATATTAACATGAAAAAGAAATTACATTAACTCTAATTTTTCTTAGTTGCGTGATTCAAGATTCATGTTATGTGCTTATGACTAAAAAAAAAGGAAAAAAAAAGACGATTACGTTTCTAATTACACTTACAAAATCAAGCATTTTGTATCACATGTCAGCAATAAGCTGATGCTTTTACAGTAATACCATTTTCATCAGTCACAGTTAAGTCATCAACTTGTTTCAAAGGGAAAATTAATATTAGGGCTGAAATGCTACAGGTCAATGAAAAGAAGCAAAACAAACGTCGCACAGTTTGAGTGTAGGAGAAAAAAGATTACCTACAGATTCAAAGCGGGCTAATTCCTGCAACTAGTTCTAGTTAATAAGTTTTAGTTTCTATGAATCAGTGTCTTCTGCAGCTGAAGGTTTTTGTAGATTTTTCATATGAAACTTCTAAAATAATAGGAGCATGCCCAAAACCAAGCTATGCTAATGTGATAATAACATCTGAGGGTTTGCATCTGAGAGTAAATAATTAAAACTAAATCATTTACTGTACTTACTACAGGCTTTAAAAAAAACCATTCCCTTGTGCTGTAGTGCACTTCTTTATAGTGCTTGTGAAACTACATACTTGCAAACCTGGCAACCACAATAACTATAGCTTGAATGTGACTTAGCTGTCACTTCCAACACTACCGTGTATGTACACAATATTGAAAACATTTCAGGTTTTGAACTAAAGTTTGAATGAAAACAACGTGAAACTTTAGTTTGAGATATTGTAATAAATCATTTGGTCTAAAAAACACAGAATAATGTGCATTATGGAGGACAGAAGAAGAAATAACAAAAATATCTTTCTGCAGTCCTACATAATGCAATTTTTTTTCAGCCCAGAAATCTACTTTTTACATTACAATTTTATGTACATCAGAAGGTTAGTTGATGTATTTCAATTAAATTAAATAAAAAACTAAGTTGGTTTAAAGTATATGCAGATGCTTAGCAGGGAAATCATTTACCTTCACCTGTGGATAAATAGCCTGACTGTACAGAAGAGGCTTCCTCGAAAACACTGTTGCGTTTATGATGACTTAAACATACTTAGACATTTCAAAATTGCCAGAAGTGATAGGTGAAATGCCTAAATGCTCATCTTCTGTCACCTTTATTGGTAATTATGGTACATATTTGACAGAAAAGGAGACAAACTCAGCTCAAATATACCATCACCATGTCATGTATACCAAAAAAATACCTAAGCTAATATGAGAAGTCTACAGGGATTAAAAGGAATATTAAAAACTTTTATTGGATCATAAGAAGAGGTAAGAAAGTCCCACTCCTCTCATTACCATGAAATCATCCTGATTTGTCCTGATATGTGAACCTCTATCTTGGACTGCATGAAGTTCAGTCTTTCATCTACATGGGATTGAGGAAATGCATTTATTTGTCATCAGGTATTTTAATAAAGCCCATAACAGGCAGTCAGAGCAAGCAAATGTCAGAGGTTGAATGCACGCTATTATTGCTTAATTGGACTGGATTTGAAGCCAGCCTATCTGGCATCCCTCCAAGACCTCCAGGCCAGTTGTCTAAGTGAGATCAAATTTAGTTTCTTATTTGATACTGATTTATCTTGGCATTCCACTCTCCCTTTCTTTCTTCCACACGTTCATGCTCACTTGTCCTCTCTCTTCTCGCTCTCTCTCGTGCCCAAATGAGATGTCGTTGTGCCTCTTGGCTCTGTTTGGATGGAGAAGCGAGGAAGAATCCTTTCAGCCTATGTTAATGTTGAATTTTGAACAGGATAAAGAAAGATGCCCAAGGCCCTTGCTTCTTGTCCTCATTTATCTATTGCTCCACCGTCTATACTTTCCACGCTTCCTATGAAGATCTTGAGAGACACAAAACAGGCAGCAAACAAAGCACGATACATTTCAAATCTAGCCCCAAAGCTGCAGAATGTCCCTCTCTACATCTACAAATAAAAAAACAGGATTGGAGTCTGTAGTGTGCATGTCATGCCGTTAGAGGGCAGTATATGTAAACACTAGACAAGATTTGGGTGATTATTGAGCCATATTTCTCCCTTATTTGTATCCCTGGAAAATATAATAATACCACAGAAAGCATTTAAAAGGACAGATATAGTCATCATCTGAGCCTTGGAAAAAAAATCCACACATAAATTAAGCGTCTGTTATAACACCACTGATATTTCTGGAATATACCATTTTTTTTTTAATCTTGAGTGATATTTTACTTGTGAGAACATAGGAGTGCACTTATATATTCATGAATAAGATGCAAATTTTCTTTTTATAAATACTAGTGTTAAATAAAATCAACCATTTAGAAATGCAATATTTTCAGCTAAATTCAATCCACTGCCATTATGCTTTACAGAACCATTGTATACAGGTCTATTATGTACATGAGACTACCTGTATAAATAAAGGTTTACATGCCTTGCACATTATTATTTATTATTATGTTAAGATGTTGTGATAAAAGAGTTTCATGTGTAGTCTCAAACAAATGCATTTTTCAAATTGCAATTTTAACAGGCATGCCCAAATTAAAGAAAAAAAAGAATGGCTCTCTAATGACTGAATTTCACTGCTATAACCGACAGTAGGGTTCCAAATGTCATGTTTGGGGATTTTGATATTTAAATTGCAGCATTTCCTACATACATATCCAGAGCTATGTTTCATTTGCAATCTAATGTATATTGTCCCAAAAGGAATCCATGAATTTATTTAACTGTGCAAATATTGCATGTTACAAATATTATTTTATAAAGTGAGAAATTTTGCTGCTTGTCCAGACAACCGAAGTCCTCTTTATTCTCTGAAGTGTATTAGAGTAACAATTGTTGAAGATTTAACACACAGTAACTCCTGAAATTTATTAGAGAGAAAAAAAACTTTTGTTGATGATTGCTCATCCTTCTTGCCAGGTCATGGACGAGACTGCAGACTGCAGACAGACTCGCTTGTAGATTTGTACCGGGCTCTGGAGCAGACCAATCTGTCCACCTCTGCTGACCCCAGATCAACCAGCCGCCTGGAGTACAAACGCTCCTTTGTTCGCAGAGTTAATGACCCTCTCCTAAATGACAAGCTTCATCGCTTGCGGATCCTCCAGAGCTCACTGAAGGTAAAATGGCATGTTTAAGCATAGATTCTCATTCATATTTGTTATATATGATCATTGGTAAGTTCTTTTTTAAATTTTCTTGCAGAATGTTTCTCTTCAAGACAGAAATCAGTCGTTGGGATTTTTGGGGTAGTCTAGTGAAGATAATCTCCACAGAATCGTCTCTGCTTGTGCCTCATGCTGCCAACTTCCCCCTGCAGAAGACGAAAGGCACCAAACACCATCTTTTCCCCACTTAGCTAGCCATGTCTGCTCCTTTTATTGCTCTTTTAACTTCACTCAGTGTGCGGCAGCACAGAATATTGATGTCCCTCTGTACCTCTGACAAAAGGCAAGAAAAAAGATGTCTGATTTAATTAAATAACTTGAAGATTCACAGGGTTTATGGCAAAAAGGCACTTTGGACTATGTCAGAGACTTGTCTGAGAGGTTTTGAAATCATAGCTCAAATGCAAGGCCACTTCCATGCAGTTGTCTACAGCTGCACATTCAAAGCATTTCTATATACACCATTTCATTACGCATGTATGTTTGATTCATAGTATGTGTGTTCAATGAGTGTACAGGGTGTGTGTGTATATATATAGGTA
>JBAMHW010000017.1:7310489-7327019 GCA_037177495.1 Rhadinocentrus ornatus
ATCCATCCATCCTTCCATCCATCCATCCATCCATCCATCCATCCATCCATCCATCCATCCATCCATCCATCCATCCACTTGCTTTAGTCTATAAAAATGGGATGGAGCAGTTGTTAGACCATGACAGAGAAACAGTTAATCACACCTCAATCAATTTAGAATAAATAATTAGTCTGACATAAATTCCCATCCTTTCCCTACACATTCAGCAGTTACAAAGGCAAAGGCGTCTTACTCAAATGTTTGATTCCCACACGCATTTGTCTTGAATCAAGGATAAACACTGTGAAGAGTGTCAACCTCTTCAATTAAGTTATAGGGTGGTTTCTGGCGCTCTCATAAACTACACTACCTACAAGCCTGTCACTCACTCTCTGCTCTTATGGATTAATTATTCCTGTCTAATTAAATGTAGCCTGTCATATCTTTATGTTCTTGGTTGTGTGAAAGTGTGTGTGCCCACGTAAATATATAAAGTGTGATCATATAAATGTATCTAAACTAAGTGAAATCTAATTATTCTAAAGTGATGCTTTTCTTCAGTCTGTTCAAAACAATATGATGATTGATCACTAGAAAAATCTCCTTTCTATAACCTCTGATCTACAATTCCATTGAAACCAAAGCTTTGACAGATTGACAAGCTTCACCCCTTCGAAATTGCAAAGCTGACCCCCACAAGCCTCCTGTGTCCCATCCATGACTGAATTAGATGATTTTAAATGCTTGAATGAAGTTGATTTTTTTTTCTCTTTTATTTTTCTTAATTACTGTCAAAGTGAAAATACCCTAACAACAGCTTATGAGACTGAAACTCCCCACAAATCAATCAGAACTGAAGAAAAAAAGTCCAGCTGCTCACTGCTCACTTTAGAGTCTCAATCCTTGTGTGAAAAGAAAGCCAGAAAGTATTGGAAAAACAAAGTTAAGGTAGTTAATCCATTATTGATGGCATTGAGCCATTCATCAATTGGTGCTCTTCACAGTCCAGAACGTGCCTGACTCACTCTTCTTTTAGACAAGGTTTCACAATTGATAGAGTTCTAACCTAAAAACCTGTAATGACTTCCACATGTCACAGTGGAATGTGGAAGCAACATAAAAAAGTCCCTACACACCCAAATCTACCACTTTGTTGAAGAAAACTAAATTTAAAATAACAATAAAGTATAAAAACTAATGATAAATGTATTTTGGGCTCCAAAAACTTGAATTGTATTTTAATCTTACTCTGTGTTTTTTCATTGGTTGTTAATCATTTAAATAAATAACAAACATTTAAAAACCAAAACATCCCCTTCCCTTCCAGTTTAAGGTGATTACACGTTTGACCTGCTGTAAGCAAATGTTTGCATTTCCTTATATTTACTGGAAAATCTCCAGAGTGTACAATACCAGTCAAAAGTTTGGCCACCCTTATCCAGGTAAGTATGTGTGTATTTGTAGCAGACATTTTAGCATTTTATCCATGGGAATAGCACTTTCTGTCAATTTTGAAGCAAGCTTTAGAACCTCCTTCCAGAGCATCTGGAGCTTTTGACCTCCACACATACAATATTAGTGGTTACCACTGTAATATTTCTTTATCACTTAATATTTCTTACGCGTACTTACGTAAAAAAAGGTGAAGTGCCAAATGAAAAATACACAATACATAAATATACAAGTGAAATACAAGTTCACTTTGTTTTGCCATTCCTAGTGATTAATTAGTACTACTGTTTTATCACAGGCAAGTTCTCTTTGGACAGCACCTAGAGAATAGAGATGAGGGCTGAGAGAGTAATGGCAATGATGATTTCCCTTTGGAAAACACTGATGCAACACTGATGAAACTGTCTTGACCCTTCGGTAATGTAAATAACAAAAGTAACTTGATCTATTTATTATATATATCATAAAGCTGATTTTTTAAAATCGTTTATGCCCTAGAATAATTTGTTTGGGTTTTTTGTCTTCTTTTTTGTTTTTATTATGCCAGAAGTCTCTTAGTTTCTGTTATGTAAGTGCTGTTCAATCCAGTTTGAGCTTGAATCTGTGCACCTTTTTCATTTATGCCTCTCTGTGTCCTCAGAATTTTAAAAACACCCACAATCCTTTGTGCACGTCAAAATACAGTCCAAGGGGGTTATTGTGTGCATGTACAGTGTAACCAATGGCGGGGTTGTTGCCTTGACCCATGACATCTTACACATGAATGCTTCTTTATTTGTTTCAGAATCTAAGGACGGCTCATTCCTGGCCTAAGAGTGATGTAACTTGGAATTTGACTAAAGAAGCATTCTTAACTTTGAGAAGCAACTTTAATGCCAAATGGTACATTTCCAATAGGGCAGAAAATTATTTGAGCTTGACTTGAGCGTAGGAATCCAACATGGCTCCAAAGTCAAATGCACTTCCATTTTTGATTGTGGTACAGCAGTCCAGGTGACTTCGAGAATTGAGAAAATGCCTTTTGTCTGTGTCCCTGGTTTCTAAGTTTTTGTTTTTTATAATATTTGATAGTTCTGGAGGCTCCTAAATCTAAAAGAAAGGTTGGAACATAGTTTTACTGATGGCTTCCAGTTTAATGATGATATGCATATTATGGAATTTATTCATCTGTAAAATACGTCTACTCTTTACGCTGGCGGTTTATTTTAGGTTGTGATGATCCCCTAAAAGAGAGTTTCTATGATCAAATGACAAAGAGCTACAGTATTGAAGTTGGCTGATTTAATAACATTTAAGACATGTTCATATGATTGCTATTTTTATGCTAGTAGACTCGTCTCTGTGTGCACAGCCTACTTGTAGCAGGAATAATCCACTGAGTAGGAAGGCAATGACCTTTGTGTTATTTGAATTCTATGAAGGTTGAGCATTCACAATTTTGACAACTGAGACATGAGCAAGCCTCAAAACGAGTCAGTTAAAATCCAAACCTGAACTAGCTAAGCAAGCAAATGATCAAATTTCTGATTTTCTTGTTCTGTTCTTGATGTGTTACCCTGTGTATCTGGTTTTTCTTCATTGTGGTTGCTTCATTTAGGTAGTGTGGTAGGATACTTCTTTTTTTCCTCACACAGACTTGTATCAGATAACATGCTACTTGAGGTCTGAAATACATTTGCGCATGTGACACGAGCATAATTTATTTTTTAGTCAGTTCAAGAACATCTGGACAAACCTCTCTCTCTAATCAGAGCAGAAAATCAAATCCTTGTAGGAAAACTTTAGTTGATTTCTCTTTGAAGAAAGAGCTTTTTGCTCTATTCCCTAACTAGTTTAGCTCTGCAGGTCATACATTTTTTAAGCAAAGGAACAGGCTTTAGCAACATGCCATCTCTCCCAGCTGGCTAAGATGAACAGCTTATATTCACAATTTAAACCAAAAAGAATTATTTAGAGTATTTGTGAAAAGGGTTCACATGATGTTTGGCAAAAAATCTTGAATTTTAATGGCAATGAAAAAATCCCAACTTGCTCCCTTCAGCCAATCTGCTCTCTTCAACACAAATAAATTGGTTTGTGACAGTTTTTGAGACAGCGAATGTTTTACATAAACAAGGGGCCTTGTCCTCAGGAAGCTATAGGAAGTAAGAATGTGCATGTGTTTTAAATCAGATGAAGAGAGGTAGTTTCTTGGGACCATCCCAATCACTTGTCCCATGACAACACTTGGTCACGAGTTGGAAACAGCAATGTCATTTTCTTAAATGTAATTAAAGCTGTGCTCTCTTAAGAATACTTTTAATTCTATAATAAAAAACATAGTGACTAGTCTGCTGCTTCATATTAACTTCACTCCTCCCTTCTGGTCAAAATACAAAAAGACAAAGACCAGACCCTCATTTTAGAGCAACATCGTCAACTGCAACAATGTTTAGCAACCGTGTAGTTGTTTTCACAATTATAGTTATCTTGCTGCTTAATGGTAAGTGTTGATTTTTTTTTTTTAGGCTGTTTTCTTGCTCATTTTTAAAATTTTGGTTACATTTTTTTTTTAACTCAAAGCAAAAAGGGTTTGAACTACAAAATAACTAATGTGTTCTATCTGTGGTCAAGTTGTTGAAAATGAGGCAGCGTCCTTTCCTTGGTCTTGTCCCAGTCTCAGTGGAGTGTGTAGAAAGGTTTGCCTACCAACAGAACTCTTCTTTGGACCTCTGGGATGTGGGAAAGGCTTCTTGTGAGTGTTAATGTGCAGATGAGTTGTGTATAGACACTGTTCAAGTTGTTGATGATGAAATCCAATACAATTACTTGTTTTTTCTTATCCTTAGGTGCTGTGTGTCTCATTTTCTATGAGGAAGGCATGTCTGATCTGCCCCTGCAAACAGTTGTGCTAACTTGCTAAGCATAACAGAAGATGAGATACAAAAACACAGCTGTAGACCACTCTATTTGGCTTTTTAACTCTGATGTATCATATTGGACTTGTAACACTGAATAAACTGCTTGTGTTTTTTTCTTTGTAATTTTAATGCAGCACAAACGTTAAAGTTGGAGTAAAGTACTAGATAAAACTTATCTTTTTTCCATTTTTTTAATGTAATTTTGGAATATTTCTTAGAATTTATCTAAACTGTTTTCTTAAACTAGAGTTTTTTCAGTTTCCTCGTGGAGAACAGTGTCTATTTAACAACTCTGAAAATAATCAGTGTGCACTTATGTTGAAGACTCCTAAATCATCAGGGTGTTTGGAAAACTTAGCTTTTCTTTCTCAGCCACCGAAGAAACTAGAAATATGAGATACCGATGCATATTCCCATTAAAAGAATTAAAGAAAAAGTTGTGCATCAGCGAACAAATCAATGTCATCATGACAAACTTTGTTTCACTAACATACTTGAGACTGTGTTTAATTCTTTTAACACTTACTTGCATGCAAACCATACACCTAACCATTTAAATTTAATCTCAAACTCCAGTCTTTGAGGACCATTGTCCTGCTAGTTTCAGTTGCTTCCCTGCTTCAACACCTGATTCAAATTAAGTGAATACAATAGCTTGTTGCTAATTTATGCACAATGACCCATGAAGCTGGTCAGGTGAAATGAAGCATCTACGATCTGCAGGGCAGTGGTCCTTAAGGATTAGAGTTTGAGTTCCTTGATTTACTATGTCATTTTTTCACCTTAAAATTCTGCTTTTCAAACTTATTTGGTGGCACAGTGGCGTAGACTCTTTTACTGGCTGGCGAGAGCTCACAGTACAGGTAGGATGCAAGATGGATGCCGATTTGGCTGTCGACAGGGGACGCATCACTGAGAAAATCTGCAAAAGTTCTGTTGTGCGTCTTTAAATCCTGACAGTCAAGTGAGAAGAGAGTATTCTGGTTATCGATCTTTTCTTTGATCCAAATTATTTTCTGTGTTTATGGCATAAGAACAAGTGAACAAAGTTTTTTTTCCAGCATCAATGACTTTGAGATAAGCTGCTAGTAGCATTAAGCAATACTGACAGGGGCTTTTGTTCTTCCAGCTTACAGGTTGATAACATGCTGTGTTTGAAATCACCCACTCATTCAGTAATTGCTACTGTCTACTTAGTTATTATTATGTAGAGTACAGTAAATGAATTACTACTTATAGGAATTAGCTCAGCCAGGCTTACTCGGGGCTCTTCAGTCTTTTGATGTGGTGTTTTGGTATTTGCCTAAGAGGCTTCATAAGCCTTTTGGAGCACATTGCTATTGTCACAGATATTGAGCTGAGCACCCTGGTAAGAAGTGACCACAAATCCCTAAAATATCTGTCATCCTTTTTGACCTGGAGACAAAGTCGTCATCAACATCATCAAGAATAGAACATTTAAGTTCATCAATCCTGCAATAGTCTCACAACAGAACTGATTCTTGTGCACTGTTCTCTTTTTTCCTGTACCAAGACACAATAATAGCTGCATCCCTGAACATAACCCAACAATTATTCACGAAACCATTAAGAGAGAAACTATTTGCATATTTTTTAAATAAAAAGACACACATTAATGAATGTGGAGCAAAGTGAGATGGAATTAACATACATGACTTTTCATACAAAATTAATTTGTCCATGATTACAATGGTTTTTGTTTCTTGCTGAATTCAAGTTTTATTTTAAAACCAGACTGAACCACAGCAATAATGAATGTTATAATAATAGTGATAATTAAACAATGTAGATTTCCACCTAACAATATTTTCTTGTTTTTCATAAAGACATGAAACCAAACAAGGCAAATTACGTTAGAAAACAGATACACACAAGACAGAACAGAAGGGGGGAAAAAACAATAAATAAATAATTAATCCATATCTATGCAGACAACTCCTATGTGTGTACATACAGTAAGTGACAAAAAACACAAGCTGCTGGAAGTTACTCCAGTTCTATCAGCACCTGAATTATACTTTTACTAAACTATTGTAATGAGGGAAGATGTATGGAAAGGCAATCAGTATGAACTTTTTAAATGTTTGCATAGCTGTAGGCAGAATACTGTATGCTGCTTTAGCATTAAATCTGATTTAATAACCCTAATTTAATTACTGTTTATTACATGTAACATTTGGGTTGCTTTTCAATGTGGTTGTACATCTGAGCAAGCGCATGATATTGCACAATGTGAAAATTAGTCACTGTTTGGGTTACTCTGTAGGTTCTGCAGCAGCCTGATGTTTAAGTAGCATATTCCAGTAAGTTCAGGATTATAGAAAACATTGTGGTTGTACTTATCATGCTGGTCTTTAGACTCAGCTGGTGACATAAACACTTTTCTTTTACAAAGATAAGGACACGTGGCATATTCTGGAAAATTCAATTATTTTATCTATGGTCTTCTGATAAAGTATCCAAGGAAAGAATATTGTCCATATAGCTTAATGGACAATCAATCAGAATTCATTTATTAATTTTCTCACGGTGTATGTTTCCATATATAGTTTTGATGAGGGTAGTTATAAGGGCAGTGACTTAGTGCTTTGTACAGAATTGTTTCTTAAGAGTTGCACATCCTTGAGCATGAAATACAATATGATGAGTTACTTAAAGATATTAAGACTTATATAGCATGTTATACTACTAAATTAATTCAGTATTGTGTTTTCAACACACATGCATTTATTCTTTCAAGCGGCTACACAGCTTAGATAACCTTCATCTAGCTTCAGTGGGAGGACAATGTTGGTATGATCAAACCCACTAATGGTTAAAGTTCTATGATGAGTATATCTGTTGCAGTTTTCTGATCTGTACTGTACTTTAGCATCTGTTTGTAAAGACCACAGGGATCTGATGACCGAGGAATTCTCTTTTTTCTTTTCTTTTCTTTAAGACTTTCTTCATAGCAATAAAAAACACACAATTTATTATTTAGTATCACTGTGTGTTTGTCTGTGTTCAAACACCTGAACATATTAAAATGAATGTAAAATTAGCCCAATCTTTGATTTTGTCGATATCCCTCTATTTGCTGTGTTCAGAAACATAACTGCTTTTCAAACCCATTAAATGTTAGAGCAACATGATGGCTACAAAAGAATACATTGTGTACTATTTTATAGGATGGCAGGACGTTTTCATGTAAAGACATGAAGCATGGCTTCTCCATAACTCTGAACTGCCACAAAACACCCACAAAGTCTAGACTTTTTAAAAGCAATTGGCTGATAAAAATTGACAAAAAAAAGTCAACTCTATTGAATAACCTGACACAAATTTGTGTAAACATGTAAGTTTGTACTTTTGTATTCTATCTACTCACTCTGTGCTATCTCTGAAAAAAACAATCTTTCCTTAAATTTATCTGTGATTATATAGTGTATTTATACCCCCTTTTTTTTCTTCTTCTTCTTCTTTTCTTTCCTAATGTGGAACCTACTTGATTCTAAGTAGGATTTGGCTAATTGTCTGACACAATCAATACAGCAGGTAAATCTCTTAAGGAGATTGTGTTACTTAATAAATCTTACCACTTGAGGGCAGTACAAAAGAAGAAATAGCTTGGTTACTTACTGGCTCCTGTCTTTCTTGCCTTCTGATGGTACATAATTAATTTTTCCCCAAAAAACCTCTACAAGACTAATTTATGCCTACAGGATTTTTAGTGTAAGATAACTTTATTTGCACTCCATGTATTGTGGCAGTCTGTAGACAAAAGCCAAACATGGAGTCATGAATGTTTGTCTGTATGTGGAAACCCCCGTTTCCTTTGGATATTTTAAATCAATAACTGTTTCTGCAAAACACAGCCCTGAATTATTTGCATGTGAACATTATTCTTCAGACTCACTTTTATGTCCTTGTTCAGAATTTCAGACTGTCATCTAAAATCAGTAACTATGCTTAATAGTTATTTGGCCTCATCCAGGCCGTCATTAACCATTTCAAACTAAATTAAACCACGGGTTGTTTTCGAGCAATAATTAAGTGTGCACAGTTGTCAGAGAGCATGAAGCCTCCATGGTTTAAAATTCATTTAATTAATTGCGTTTCTTTAATCTGACCGCATGTGGCGCTGTGGGTCAAAATTTTAGAGGGTCAGTTCCTAGACACAATATGAAGAAGAAGTGGAGAGAAAGAAGCAATAACAAACAAGCACCTACCAGTAGCAAGCTAACGCAACTTGTGGAAACTATCTAGGTTGTGGCTTTTCCTTTACGTAGGGTATATTAGTAGTTGATATATTACTAACTAACTAAATTAATGTACACGGGCTACAAAAAGAAGACGACACCTTAACATGACTCTTATCTAACATCTGCTAATACTAGCCAGACGTCAGCTAACGTTAATTCAATCCTATGGTGTTTTTCTTGTCCTATGGTGTTTTTCTTGTGGATTTATGTAATTGGTGAAAAGATATTTTAAACTAGTTCTCAAGGAAAACAGACTGCTCCGTGTGAGAAATTCAAGTGTATTTTTATACAGCCGTCTAGGTGATATTCGTAAGACACTAAGGTAAGTAGTTTCACAACATAATGTAATGATTTAATTAAAATTTTACTTATTAAAAATATAGTTTAAAGGTATATGCTTCTCAGTGCTTCAGATTAGCCTGTTAGATTGCCAATTGCCAGAACCAGATAAAAAAGGATCTCAAACCGTAGTAGGGTAACATGAATCCATTACAGCCACTACCAAATCTATCGTGGCAACACACAAAAAAGAAAAGAAAAAAAAAAGGCTGCCATTGCAGGTAGACCATCATTACAGTTACAAAAAAGAGTGGAGTCCATAAGTTATACAAAGTACGTTTTTGACATTATGTGTTAAAATGTTTAACAAGAAATGACGTTGGGTCTCAATCTCGTTTACACACCATAACATACCAAACTTCTGGATAAATTAACACGTACACTTCAGTCTCCAGTTACCTTGTCTTGTCTTGTGGGTATTGTTTAGAAATACGTAAGAATATTAATTTGATTATTTTCTGCAAACGATTATAATGAAGTAAACATAATTATTGTCAGGAATTCTGGTAAAATATATAACTATTTAAGTGAGCCACTGAAGTCAGTTTTATATCACATTTGAAAATCCAGAAATTCAGTATTTGCTGCTTAACCTGAAATGGTCCAGTAAAACCAGTAAACAATTTAATATAAACAATATTCAAAGAAATGTGAAAATTAGAAATTGTCATACAATTGTTTTTGTTTTGTGATTATTCTCAAAAGTTGGTGTAATTTGTGATACCTTAGACCAGCTCTAAGTAGTTATATTACACCAGTTGTTTTTCAGAGAGTGAATAAAATTTTACAGGTAACAGTGTAGACTGCAATCAAAAGACTTATTAGTATTAGGGTATTAGTTTTTTGTGCACGCTCTTCTGCTTGTTTAAAGGAAAGCAGTATTTTGTATTCTAAAAGACAGAATAACAGTACCTTCCCAAAGTGCTTATCTTCGATTTGCTTTGCAATTTCATGACATTTGGGTGATGTGAATGAATAGTCTACAGTTCTGGCTTGTTAATAAGCAGATATTGCATTCAACCATACAGTTCAGTTACTCCCATTGGAAAAACTGATTAGCAGATGGCTCATAGAACATACTATATGTTGTGCACATTTAAACATAGGCTCCTGGAATGAATTGCAACAATTATTACATACTGGGAGTTCATGGAATGGGTGGCTTGGTGGATGAATTTATCTGTACATGGAAGGGAATAACAGGATGTATGAAAACAAACAATTAAAGGTTATTTAAATGTCAGCATTGAAAAAGTGAACAATTGAATTAATACAGCCGACAACCTACATCATTTATTTGTCCATTGTCCTGACTTTTCCATTGTCTTCAACAGAAGAAAAACATACAAAAATGTGGTGGTTTGTTTTGTTCAGGCAGCAAAGGTATAGAGGAAATAAGGGCTGTGCCGACGTGCAATGGTGGGTGTGGCAGTTCCAGATGAGTTGATGGAATGCAGGTCATGCTTTGACTCGTTAATATTTATCCATTTCCTCTTTTCTCCATTAGATTTGACAATTTTAACCAAACAAAGCTAAATCTAACTAGGCAACAGTGGTGTAAACAGTTAATAGGTGAGCAGTCTTTGCCAGGTGGCGCTTCACTCTTAGCAAATGACATGGCATAATAAACCTTCATATTTTCTATTAATTCATGTAATTAATGTCAAAATACTTTTATAAAATTGCCATAGTTCAAACTCTAGAGGTGTCAGTAGGTCTTAATTGAAGTACGTTTGTTCTAATCATCATGCAAATTGTGCAACTAGTTTAAAAAATGTGTCCAGATGATGTTTAGTGATTGAAACAGCTGTGTGTTAAGTTCTTTTTCTTAATAAGGATGTTTCATTGTTTTTCATTGCGTCTTTTCCACATGTTAGTCCAACTGAAAGCAACAAAGGATGTTTCACTTTGGATCGTGGTGCATGGGGACTCAGTTGAGTGTCCTCGTACTGGTT
Organism: Rhadinocentrus ornatus; assembly: GCA_037177495.1. NCBI lineage: Eukaryota > Metazoa > Chordata > Actinopteri > Atheriniformes > Melanotaeniidae > Rhadinocentrus > Rhadinocentrus ornatus. The sequence continues at coordinate 7,321,383 of JBAMHW010000017.1, forward strand.
TTCTGCAGCTTACAGGTTCCCTCACCCACAGATGCATATATTTATATTGTAAGTAAAATTGCAGTTGTAGATAAAATCTTTTACTTTTCTATTTTTGATAATCTTTATCTATCAAGCTATTTCTCACATTCGGCTGAAATGTAAATCAGTACTTATAGAATTTCTATATTATTTTTACAGCATTATAGAAATATGACATCCATGTTGTTTGAGGACCTTCCTGCTTTGTTTGGATCTCCACTTCCAAAAGATGGATTAATGGTGAGAACTAAAAATGGAAGTTAGACTATACAGAATATAATCTGTCATATTCTTTTGTCCTTCATAATAACTTTTTTTTTTTTTTGTACCTGGGTGTTTATTAAAGGGCATTTTGGTGATGTCCCATCCACTAAACGGTTGTTCAGCAATGGACCCTCCTCCTCCATTGCCACCATCTTATGATGCCAACACCACAAAATTTGTTGCTCTCATCAGACGCTATGATTGCAATTTTGACATTAAGGTTAGTAGTTGCTAATGTGGAATAACTTGTGTTGTGCGTGAAGCAAACTTGGCAAATGTAATGATGTGGTTTCAGGTTTTGCATGCGCAGCAAGCTGGATACAGTGCTGCAATCATTCACAACATGTATTCAGACACTCTGCTTAATATGAGATACAGTAATGGTAAGTAATTATAAAATATGCAGAATTTCAGACATTCAGACCAATCTAACTGGGGAGAGAATTTTGATAATTAAAATAATTTGTGTTTTTCTCTCTTTCTCACTTCCAGACACTATTGCAGAGCAGATTGAAATCCCCTCTGTATTCACCAGTTACTATGCTTCAGAAATGCTTAAAACCTTTATAAATCCAGAACAAGGGTAAGAAAACATACCATATTTAGAATATGATTCTAATTTTTCTTTGTTGTTTTTTTTACCTTTTTTAAAATTTTTTATTGAAAATTACTTAACAAGCCTTTATCTTTCAGCATTAGAGTTAAACTAGTCAACATATATTGACTTTTGATGGTTTGTTTCTTCTCCTGGTCTGCAGAGTGTATGTGATCCTCAAGCCAGAGTTTGCTTTCCCTCTATCATACTACCTCATTCCCTTCACTGGGGTCGTCGGCATGATAATTCTTGTGATGTGTGTGATCTTAGTAAGTATGAACGACGTGATGACTTCTTGGGTATTTAGTTTGTATTTAGTACTTTCTATAATATCCCGTTAGGGCTCTATTTGTCCAGTTTATTAATGTTGTGACCATTTGTACAAATGGCAACCTTAAAACTTAACAAAAACCGTATTGTATTTCATCAAAGCAAGAGCCAGCTAAATGTCCTCCGTATGCACTATATTCATTAGACTCTTGAACTAATTATTTGTTAAATAATTAGTTCAATAATGTTAAATGTGTATGTTTTTTATTATGAGATTGCTTTTTGTACCTCTCAGGTAATACGATGTGTGCAGCACAGAAAGAGACTGAGGAAAAATCGTCTATCCAAAGAACAACTGAAACGGATTCCAACACACAGGTTTAGTAAAGGTAACATGGGTATAATGTATTTACTCTCACTGTGATGCGTTGTTTTAAAGTATTGAAAACCAGTTGCAATGATTGCTATTGACACTACAGAACTTTTGCAGACAGCTAATTCGGCTTCCATATTTCATCTTACATATACTGTGAGCTCTCTACAGCCAGTAAAAGACAGTCTTATCTTGTCTCTTTTCTTATCTCTCGCTCTGTCGCTCTCTCTCTTTTTTTTTTTCCTTCCATAGTATCTTCTTGCGTGTCTTTGCTCAGCCACGGTGCGCATTTAGAACAGAAAGTGTGTTGATATTCGCTTGCTTTTGCTTAGTTTATGTTGTTGTGTTTTATGTTTTCTTGTATCTTGTGTTTCTTTGTGAAACACTTTGTGATTTTTATTTTAATAGGTGCTATATAAATAAAATTTTACGTACTTTACTTACTAGCGTGTGACTCGGTGCAAAAAGCGAAACTCGGCTGCAATGTTACATGGCGTCCTGGAAGAAAAAGTTGTATAGTGGGGTTTCCCAGCCTTGGGATGCTGCTGGTAGTGACTCCTCCAGAAATGCACATAATAGATGTCACTGTGCCATCAAACTAAGTTTTAAGGTTGGAAAGTTAAGTTGTGCGTCTTTAAGCTATAGTTGAATAAAACAATTGAGGCATGTCAATATGCCACATTTGACTTATTTCATGAACGTGACCTCTTGTCATATTTCAGGCGATGACTATGATGTTTGTGCTATCTGTCTGGATGAATATGAAGAAGGAGACAAGCTGAGAGTTTTACCTTGCTCACATGGTAAATATTTTTAAATTGATGACTATCACAATTGTGTAAAACCCAAATGTTATGGACCATCTTTTTATTTATACTTTTGACTTTATTGATACACAAAATGTGGACATCAACAAGGAAATGGTGCTTCTATTAATTCTTATGTTTATCATAACCTTCTCTCACAGTGTCCGCAGTAAGTTTATTCACTCAGGCATTTTAGTCAGTAAAGATTTGATTTACCACACAAGAGTGGTTATTGCACTTGTCAAGTTTTTTCTTTTTTTTCTTTTTCATTTCTCATTTTTCCAGCTTACCACTGCAAGTGTGTCGACCCATGGCTCACGCAGACCAAGAAAACATGTCCTGTGTGCAAACAGCGTGTCACCCGGAACAATCCTGAGCACTCTGAGTCTGATTCTGAGGAGGAAAACGGAGGGCGTGGAGAGGAAGAAGGGGATGCAGACTCAGAGCGCACTCCACTGCTTCGGCCCTCCAACCCTGGATCTCCATCAGGGAGCCCAGGGGCGTATTCAGCCACCACTACCACCACTACTGCCCAGTGCCTCGCATCCCCTTCACACTGCGACTCCCCCATCCTGGGCTACGAAGGCTACCACTCCCCACAGGAGATCACAGACTCTGAAAGTGATGATGCAGGAGAGGACCACCACCACAGTGATGATGACACTGCTGAGCTTATTGGTAGGGATCGAGTGGTGATTTGATGGCTCAAACTTAGCTACAATAAGATAAAAAGTTTCCTCTTAAAAAAAAAAAAAAAGAAATGTGTGCTTTGGGTGTGGTCTTATGTTGCTTTTTAAAAATGACAGATTTGTGGTCAACTAAATTTTTTATATAACTTCCAAATTTATTGATTCTAAGAGAATCTATCACACAATAATCAGGGGTCCACTTCTAAATGTCATAGCAGCACCTTCATTAATCAGCTTCACCAACATAGTGAGCATTGGTTCACTTCAGTAAACACAAAGACTAATAGGTCTGTAGATCTACCTTTTGTTTCTTGCTCTAAGTTAAGCTCACATTACATGGCCTAATAACCAGTGCTGCACAAGGTCAACGGGCCATTAAAATGTCTTTTTAAGCAGTGTAACTCAAGATGACGTCTGTGTAGCCAGTCCTGCTTAAAGTAATTCTGTAGGTTTAAATAAGATATAAGGTTCTATATTGTCTTAATATTTTTTTCTTTGTTTTAGTTATCCTGTATTTTTTCCCCGACAGCTTTGACGAATTATTTCCTAACAGGTATGTCCATGTCGAGGGAAAATAATTTTCTTCTTTTATATATTTTTTAACTGATTTTTTTTTTCTTCGTACATTTTAGAATTAAATCTAAATTCTTTAAAATACCAAGTTTTTCTTTTTATAGCTAAGATTTTACACAATTCTGCCACTTTTACATTGTTGCTGATGTTTCTACGTGGACAGTTTAATAAAAAATGTTTTGAGTTTTATCCAGTTTGTCAAGTTGAACAAACTCAGGTTTATGGCAAAATGAAAGGTCAGTCAGAGTTGTAAATAAAGAACATGGAGGAAATAATGGGGCTGTTTGCCTGTAAATTGTTTTTAATTTTTGTTTTTCTTTGAATCTGTAAAATGTAGACACGGACCTATGTGATCTTTTTTTTGCTTCTTTTTATTTTATTTTATATACATGACAGAATAATAACAGTAATAGTGGGGCCGTGGGAGCACTATCAGGAAGAAGTGCATTGCCTTACGTTGGCCTTGTTGTTCATGTGTTTGTTAGATGTCTGAAAACTGAAGGGACAATATTGGCACTCGTTTTTTTTTTGTTTGTTTTGTTTTTTGTGTATTTCCCACTCTTGTTTAGCTGTATCTTTCACAGTTTTAATTAGTTGATTATTACAGGCAAGAAAGCATGCATCTGTTTCTACTGGTTTAGTTGTAATAATGTCACAAATAGCCACTTTGGTTCTGCTTTATTTGCACTTTAACATCTGGACAAACTCAGCAGCTGTTCGAGAAGATTCTGGCTGATCCTCCTCTTTGTAAGATGACCTGTGAGGGTCATGAAAGCTCTGTTGGCAAAACTATTTTAGTGCTCTAAATAAATGCACATTTTTATGTGCACTAGCTACTGTAAATAATTACTCTGCAAATGTATCCACTCTCTGTTGCACTAGATGGCCCTTTACAGATGTAATCAGGATTTTCTCTGTGGCCATTTTACATTACTCCAGTCAGGCAAAATCTTCAGTCATCTCTGTACTTCCGAGTTACCTCCTGTAGTACGGTGTAGTGCAATATTTAAAAAAAAATTATTTTTTTTTAAGAATTTAAAAGAACATATCCTTCCAACTTATCAGATAGAGGGTAAAACTTATCTAAACCAAACACTACAACTAAATGTTATAATGGAGACAACGCTGTATACAGAATACATTGTTTTCAGTTAGAGAATTAAACAGTGCGTCAACATGGCTGAATAAAATCATGACATTCCTCCTTCAAAAGTTGCTGCTCCAAATTTTCTCTATATTTTTAAGAATTAATTGGCACTGGTTGGCAGTAGTCTGTATTGTATAATAGAACAACTTTACATATTTGCAATAATGCTTCAAATATCTTTTGTACTGTACCTTTTGTTTGCTCATTGTCTCAGCTTTACTGTTGACAGAAAGAAATGGAATTATATAATCCTCAATTTTAAATTTTCCCATCTTTTAAAATGTGCCTAGATTATTAAACAACACATGTACAGTGTCAAGAATAATTTTCATGTATAAGAATAGTTAAAAATTTGTAGGATGTTGTAATACAGTCTGTGGAAAGTTGCATTCAATGTGTTTATTGTGTGAGATTAAGTTGAATTGAAATTGGATTATGTTGCCATTTATTTAGATGAGAAAGAGTATTTCCTCTTTACAAAGACTTATTAACTCATTTCTTGATCATTTCTTGATAATAAAGCTACTATGAAAATAGATTTTGAGTATGTTATCTGATATATACTTTTGTATTTAGATAAAAATTTAGCACAAAGTAATGAAATGTGTATGTTGTTGATTATCTTCTATAATAATACCAATTGGTTTTGGATTATGCAGCACTGGAAAGCCTGATTAGTCACCTTTACCATTGGTAATACCAATTGGTATTGTTAAAGGGCTAAAAAAAAACAAATTTGCCTTAGAGTTGAAGTGAGTGGTGTTAACATAATATATAATGAAATGAAATATACGCTGCTCAAAAAAAATAAAGGGAACACGAAAACAACACAATGTAACTCCAAGTCAATCACTCTTCTGTGAAATCAAACTGTCCACTTAGGAAGCAACACTGATTGA
>JBAMHW010000017.1:7327119-7342236 GCA_037177495.1 Rhadinocentrus ornatus
TGGGAGGAGATCCCTCAGGAGACCATCCACCACCTCATCAGGAGCATGCCCAGGCGTTGTAGGGAGGTCATACAGGCCAGTGGAGGCCAACCACACGAGCCTCATTTTGACTTGTTTTAAGGACATTACATCAAAGTTGGATCAGCCTGTAGTGTGTTTTTCTACTTAAATTTTGAGTGTGACTCCAAATGCAGATCTCCATGGGTTAATAAATTTGATTTTCATTGATAATTGTTGTGTGATTTTGCTGTCAAGTATTTCATAAGAATAGTTCATTCATTCAGATCTAGGATGTGTTATTTTAGTGTTCCCTTTATTTTTTTTAAGCAGTGTAAATATAAAGGGTTTGGAGTCACCAGAAACACATGCACAATAAAAAAATTTGACATACCTGAACTAGGCTGAAGTCATCAGGATGATATGGGACATTGGCTTGAAGTAGTCCAACATGAGCCAGAACAGTTAAGCTCTGAGCAAAGAGCGACATTGTGATTGCTGGCACAAAACACATCGTAAACACTGATTAGTGAATGTTGAGTTGCCATTTTGAGAACATAGAAACAAATACAAAAATACATTACATTGCATACAATAATAATACATGAACAAGTTCAGGATGTAGTTTCATTATTCTCTTTAATCTCGCTGGTCAGAGAGCGCATAACCAGAACAGGTCTCAAAAGTGAAATGGTTAGTTTTGTTAAAGCACTGTTCACCTGATAAAAATGTGTGCTAATTAGTGAGAGTTCTTTGATCCTATTGGAGTGAACTAATTAGAGCTTAGATACCCTGCTAAATTCACATAGTTTCAGACTCTAATATGCTTACCAGTAAGTACTCCACTACTAAAGCCGTATGGCACAATTACTGCTAAAAAGTTATGTACTGTGTATGCAAAAGGTCACTGTATCACCCTGTAAGACTGCTGCATGTTTAGTTTGTTATATATGAAAATATAATATAATAGAATAGAATAGAATAATAGTCTTTTATTCATGGGTTTGTCTTTTACAGAGCTATTTGTAGTTAATTCCCTTTTGACTGCAAAGGCTCATTAGGACTTCCACACTGATAAATTAAGTTCTTTATTTCTTTCAATTTCATGCCCCCTGCTGTGTTTCAGAAAAGACTATATTTTAGATTAATAAACTTGTTAATACTCCAGAATAAAGGCAGCTGAACATGTTTAACAATTATTGTATTATCATGTGTGTGGGAGTAAAAACTAGTTTCTTAAAGTTAGTTTCCTTCCACCAGTAATATCAAAGTGGCATAACGTCACTATCAATGTCACACATGAGGGCCCTGAGAAGCTTATAAAAGCTACATCTTCACGTAAGCTTGGATTTATGTGCCATATTTGGAAAACATCAAACATCTCCAAACTTACTTTGGTCACCAGCTGTAAAGAAATGATGCTACTGAGCTCCCCTTCACTGAGATCTTCTTTCCTACTTCTCTTGACTGTGATCTCATTATTGCTGATGAATTCTAGAGCAATTCCTCAAGACCAATATAAGGTAAAGAAGAAATTTGTACTGTTTTGCTTGTTTATTTTTGGCTTCAGGTTATGTGGTCTTTCCTTCTGCCTTTCATTGAAATTTTAATTAAAAATGCACAATGGCAGTTGAGATATTTATATATAGTTTTTTATTCATTTTTCAGAATTCAAATTGTATGTCTGCATATATTCCTTTAGTCGGTAGATAATGTTCTAATATTTTGTACATATACCAGCAATTATCCTAGGAAAAAAAAATCTAAATTCTTTATTATCTATACTTTTTAAAGATATTCCTAAAATGAAGATTTACAAAATGGTACAAATGTGTTTATCTCACATATTGACAGGACTTTTTGGATAGTTCTTACCAAAAGCAGGTGATCTCCACTCCTTTGGATGCATATGGTAACCCTGTAGAAGACTTTCCATTTGGATCCAGGAATGGCCAAACCTTCCAACTAATTGATTCTGCATTTCTCTTGGATGATGACGCTCATGCTGCTCGAGTGTGGCCACGTACTATCATGGATTACATGAGGCAGCAGCTTAAGTTTAGAGGAAGGACAAAGAAAAGCCCAAAGGAAAGACATAATATTCAGTGCACTGTTTAATGAAATTAATGTATAATAGTAAAATATAATTATCTATTAAACTACAGCTTCAATACCACATCTTTTAATTGTGATGTTTTTTTTTACAGCAAATGTCTTGTTTTGAACATAAGCAAACAATATGACTATCTGCAAACACACACCAACTGAGATATTTAAAAAAAAAAAAAACTTGATTCACAGTAATATTAAGCAAATTCATTTTTGTAAATAAAAGGTTTCTGTAAATTATAATATTTCTCAGTAAAATCTCTAAAAAAATACATCATTTGACCCAGCTAACAGGAAACTAGTTACATAAATAAGGCATATTTACACGTAGTTATAAAAAACAAAGGAAAAAAAGCTGATTTAGGAGGTGGAATGGTCTTCATGAAATCATTTTAAACTAATATGTATTTAAATGTACAAACATTTTTCTTTTGTAAAATCAAAAAAGACTTTTGATGGATTGGGACAATCGTTTAAACATACAGATGCAATTATTATTAAACAGCAGTTTAATAATAGTTTTAACAAACACTCGAAACCAGGTCTCTCAGAGTATATCCAACATTTAAAAAAAACAATTTCTCATTTTAAAGCTCCAAGTGGGTAAATGCGAAGGAAAACGATTAAGGCTTTGATTTACACTCCAAAGCAGTTGGTGGCAGTATTGTTCATTTTCATTGTTTGCCAAACGCTGAGCGTTGCACAACACAAGAAGAAGAGGAAGAAGAAGGGAAAGAAGAAGAAGAAAACACGCACGAAAACTATTGTAGCAAAAGTCTTTCAAGGTATTAAAATGTTTTAATTGATTGTGTAATATTTGATCAGCTTTTGATTAACTGAAGAAATAGGAAGCTTTCTTTCTCTTACCAGCAGACATGTTTTTGTAGTTAGACCTTTGGGGATTTCTTTAGCGCAGCTATTGGGTTAACTAATGTTAGCTAGCTAACCCGCAGCGTCGATAGCGTTTCCCGACATCAACAATTAAATAGGCCTTTTCGTTCGACTTGGATGATTACACCTTAATCTTCTCATGCGTGTGCGTTTATTTTGTTATATTTAGTTATTTTGTGGGTTCATTGTACAAGATGTATGTACCTAATCACTGAAATTTTAACCTGCGGCAGTTTACATAAGACCTATCTAGCAGGCCAGCTGCCTATCGTTGGAACTACATTTTCCTCATCAGCGTTTGTACTTTTCTCTCTGTGAATGTTTTTCTCTGCATCCTACTAAATTAGAAGATCAAGGCGGGAAAGGTGTGTACAATTGAAATGTTAGTGTTTTTATCACAATTCACTTGTACATATCTACTCTTAATAGCACTAAACTCACCGCCATGTTTTTAATCGTCTACCTTTTCACGTAAAATGTTTACCCAAGTATTTCCCTTTTTGAAGATGGGAGACAGTGATGATGAATACGATCGCAGAAGAAGGGACAAATTCAGGCGGGAGAGAAGTGACTATGACCGATCGAGAGAAAGAGAGGATCGACGCAGAGATGACTGGAATGACAGGTATGAGACAATTGGTCACAATCATCATATTACAACTTTGAGATAACTGGATAAAATATAAATAAAAATCCAGGTCATTGGTTGTTTTTGGTGAGCACAAATGGATATAAGTGGTTTTACAAATATATGCATGTTTGATCAATTTATTTATTTATTTTTATCATTACTCCAGGGAGTGGGACAGGGGCAGGGAGCGCCGTAGCCGTGGTGAATACCGCGATTATGATCGAGGTCGAAGAGAGAGATTTACGCCACCCAGACATGACATGAGTCCCCAGCAGAAACGAATGAGAAGAGACTGGTGAGATTCACAGCAACACTAATTCACAGACTTAACAACAGGTATCTTCCTTTGTACAAGATCTTTTATCTCTCCTGACAGGGATGACCATGGCGGAGATCCATATCGTGGGGGTTATGACTTGGGTTATGGTGGTGGAGGAGGGCCCAGCTATGGTCCACCACAGCACTGGGGCCATCCTGACCTGCACCTCATGCAGCCTCACCAGGGCATCCCAATTCAGGCAAGGTGAGAAATAAAGTTGTTTTCTATATCTAAAGCTTTAACAACAATTACTGCTTTTAAATATATTGTTCTCTTTAATATTTCTACAAAATTGCTAAAAAAATAAATAAATAAAGAGACTGGCATATGATCAATGGTGGGATTTACACAATTTGTTTGATTTAAAGATGTATGGAATTTCAAAGGGAAAACAACTAAGAAGATACAACATAATGGCAATATATTTGCTAATTTGTCCCATTATCATTCATTCATTCATTAATTTTAAAAGACAAAAAAAATTCCGGTTGTTTGGTTTGCCCATCTGAAAAGACATTTAATTTCTCTTTCTTCCATTAGGCTTGGTAACATCCATGACATGGACTTAGGTCCTCCCCCTCCAATAATGAAGAGCTTTAAGGAGTTTCTGCTATCCTTAGATGATTCTGTGGATGAGACTGAAGCAGTCAAACGCTACAATGAGTACAAGATCGACTTCCGCCGACAACAGATGCAGGACTTCTTTTTGGCTCATAAAGATGAAGAGTGGTACGATCTCAGTTGCCTTTACTACATAAGCCTTGATCATGAATTTTAGGTGTATAATAATTTAGTTTAGTCTCAAATTGTTATCATTGAATGTTCACTATTTATCTTATTTGCTTATTGTTGTTTTTTTGTTTTTTTTAAGAAATAAGTGCTTTTTGAATCTAATAAGAGTTTAATAAGCTGTCTAAAGTCCTATTCTAAATATATTTTATATTACTTATACACTAGTTTTATCTTTTTTTTTTTTACACTTGTATAAAATATCTACACATTATATACACACTTGTATAATGTTAATAGAAGTATGAAGTAGCCAAGAAATAAAGCATTTTTATTAAAACAAGAAATATGAGCATACTGGAAATTAAAACATTATTTAGTGCATGTAGGCAGTGCATTAACTGCTACACTTTTAATGTGCACAGACCTATAGCAGAAAAGACCAAATACGCAGACAAAGGACAAAAGAGCAAATGAATATGTACTAGGACCAAGTACACAGTTTTTTTTATTATTAATGTATTGCTACAAAAAAAAAAAGATTTAATGCAATCGTACATAATGTTATTATTCTGTTTATCAAAATGTTTTTTGAGAGTTTAGGTAGAACAGTACAGTACAGAACATGAAGCGTACTGCAGTGGAGCCTCTCGTATTTTTGTCTGAATTCTGCCCATAATTGTGTAACAGCAGGGCACATGTTTTTTTTCTTTTCTTAGCAAAAGGCTCTGACCAGTATGTATTTTCCTATTGAATGAAATAGTGTTTACAGCTATATAATGCTCATTAATGTTTATTACACTTATTTCACTGATATCATGCAAAATTGTTCTGTTTTGACCTAACCAATTTCTTCTTCCCTTCATTTCAACCTCCATGTTGCCGGCGATTTTTTAATTTTTTATTTTTTTTCCAAGCAAAAGTGGAGCTCATCTGCAAGAGTCGGTCTTAGATAGCAAGGGCATGCACTGCGCACAATGCAGTTGCTCTTAGACGCACAGTACAGGGATTTTAGATAGACAGCCAAGTATTCCTCCACACATGGAGGATTTTTTTTCTTGTTTTATGATTTTTCTACCTAATTTTCTTTTTATGTTGGGAACAAATTGAATCCCAAAACCGAATTTGTGTGTAAACAGACACACCATTGGGGTGAAGTGGAGCGCATTTTCACAGAAGAGACCCCTCCCTCTCTGTATTTATTTGTTATTAAACTGGCAGAACAAAAGGTAACTGTGGTCCACTCAATGATAAACAATTTTTATTGTGACATTATAATAATGTAAATGCTTGATTTTATAATCTCTGCTGTTTTTCCTTTTTGTTTTTGGTGAGTTAATCTCAAACTTAGCTTATAATTCTATACACTCTACTATCCTAAAGACGCACTGCAGAACTTTTGCAATTTTCCCAGTGACGCGCCCCCTGTCGTTGGCTAATTCGGCATATATTTTGCATCATACCTGCATCGTGAGCTCTGTCCAGCCAGCTAAAGACATATCTTGACTCTTGTTCTGTCCCTTTCTCTCTCCTTTTCCTTTCTTCGTCCAATAATGTCTACTTTCGTTTCTTTGCTGAATCAGCCACGATGCATGTTCAAACGGCCGGTGTGTTTATATCCATTTGCAAGCATGTGAACCGAAACTCGGTGAAGAACTAGGAAGCGAAAAGTTGTGTTTGCGGTTTCTCAACCTCAAGACACGGCTCCAGAAATGCACATGATAGATGTTACTGTGGCATAAAACGAGTCCGGGACGCAGAGTTTTAAGGTCGGAAAGTTGCGTAATGCGTCTTTTATGATAGTCCAGGACTAGGCTATACAGGCAACAAATTATAATTTTTTTAATTTATTTTTTTTGTATAGAAACTTTAATTCCACTGAATGATTTTAGTTTTTTTTTTTTTTTCTTCCAACAAGCAACCTAACACTCTGGATTTATACTATTTGTTTAAAGTCTAAAAGGAGGAAACTAATATGCAAATCAATCAAAAAATTTAATTGTAAATTCATTACTTGACAAATGTAATTTAGATATATAGTTTGCATTTGTTTTCTAACTTTGTAACCATTCATCCTGACCCCCATTATTCCCTTCCACTTCCCTATGGACCCCATCTCTGGAAACAGGTTCAGGTCCAAATACCACCCAGATGAGGCCAGTCGTCTCAAGGCAGAGGCTCTGAGTTCCCTGCACAATCGTCAGAATGTCTTTATGTTCCTTATGGAGAATGGCTGGTTTGATCATATCTCCCTGGACATTGAGCAGACTCCAGCTATTATTAAGGTTCTGGATGCAGGTAAAGGCTAAAAAACTGTCTGAGTTTGTTTATATCTTCATTATGTTTCCTTTAAGAAACTGATGAAACCAAAGAAACACTGAATATTTGCTCACACCATTTGAAAATGTCATTCTGCTTTCTATTCTGAACCATACAACCTCTTGTTTGCCCTCAGCTGTGATAAAAATGGAAGGAGGGACGGATCATGATCTTCGCATTTTGGACTTGCCATCTGAAGAAGAAGAAGACAGGGAGAAATCTGCACCCGTTTCAGGGGCAGCTGAGCCTCTAAAGAGAGAAGACGTCAAAACCATGAGTGGAGAACGCAAACCCTTAGAAGAAAAAGACAAAACTGAGAAGGTCTGTTTTGTTACTTACTAAATAGACATTTTTTATGGAGCTGTGTTAAAGAGTGAATTTTGCCTCAGGGGGAGAGTGATGCTACCAACATAGACAGGGCAGCCAAAGCAACAGAGGAGGATGTGAAAGAGGAAGCAGATAAAGAAGCTGTGAAGGAAGAAATGCCTGAACATAAGAAGGTTAATGGTGTTGTCATTATTTAGATTTTTTTTTGTCAACAGTAAGAAGAAATTAACTAAATAAGCATGATTGTTTTCATTTGCCAGGCAAGAAGAAAGCGGAAGCGCAGCGGGGACAGCGATGATGAGGCGAGCGCCTCAGAGAGTGACTCTGACTCAGACTCAGACTCCAACTCCCACTGCTCTGATAAACCTGTGAAGAAGGAAGAGGCTGAAGACAAAGATGAGGAAGAAGATGAGGGAGAAGGTGAGGAGTCAAATTCACATAACCTAATTTTTATTTTCTGAGTTAACATAATAGTTTTTTAAAATACACAGAGTTTATAGCTGTGTAAACAGAATTAATTTACCCAACTGATGTGGTTTTTCTCATGTTTTAACTCAGAGGAGAAACCAAAGGAGAACTCTGAGGAAGACAAAAAAGAAGAAAAGAAGTCCAAAGATGATTCACCCAGACCCCGACCACTGCACAGGACTTGCTCTCTGTTCATGAGAAGCATTGCTCCGACAATTTCCAAAACTGAGATTGTCTCAGTAAGTTGAAAAACGGCTGGTTACATCAACAGCTTGAGGGATGCTGAATATGCTCTGAATAGTTGGCGTCTTGATTTTAGCTTTATTTATTTATTTTTTCCTTTCCCTTTACAGCTTTGCCGTAGATACCCCGGGTTTCTGCGTGTTTGCTTGTCTGATCCTCACCCTGAGCGCAGGTTTGTTTTTAAAAAAGAACAAATAAAAAAGATTCTCTTGACTTTATACTTCAAGACGTGATCTGTTTGATTTATTAAGACAACATTGTGCAACTAGACACAATGACTCATGGTGTTTTAATGATATTTTGTCTTTTTCAGGTTTTTTAGGCGCTGTTGGGTGACGTTTAACCGAAGCATCAACATCAAAGAAGTCTGTTGGAACCTTCAAAACATCCGAGTAAGTGTTTTTTTGTTTGTTTGTTTTAATGAGACTCCAGAGATGAAGCCAGAGACCCATAAACTCTTATGTTTCAAAGTGATGCAGCTTTCTTTATTGTTCACTTATTAATCTGTCTAAAATATATACTGAATTATCTCTTATGTGTTATTGAATTACTGGTTTTGGAAATGCATAGGCAGAATGTGTTGTTGATTTAATTGGCTTCTTATTTAAAATACACCCCTTTATTCTGATGCAGATTTTATTTTTGTTTCTGACGTTCAGGGAACCTTACAGATGTTTGATTTTTGTTACTTTTGCAAAACTCCAGTTAGTTTACTTTTTACTTTTAACAGCTGCGAGACTGTGAACTGGCACCGGGGGTGAACAGGGACCTTGCTCGTAGGGTGCGTCATGTTAATGGCATCACTCAACACAAGCAGGTGCTCCGCAATGACATCAAGCTGGCTGCCAAGCTCATTCATGCTCTGGATGACAAAGGGGAGTTGTGGAGTAGCAAAACTCAGGAGGAGGGCCAGAGCACTGATGTCAGTACCCACCCTTGTGCATTTACATATATGAGTATAATTTAGCAAGTTTGACAGATAATCATGCTATTAATGATTTTCTTCTTTGCTTTTTTTCACAATAGGTGTCAACTCAGAACCCCATCATGAAAAATATAACTGATTACCTCATAGAGGAGGTGAGTGCTGAAGAAGAGGAGCTGTTGGGCTCTGGAAGTGGAATGGATCCTGAAGAGAGCACCAAGGAGGGAAACCCCACCGAAACGACCGTGGAAAGGGATGACAAACTAACCAAGGTCTGACTTCTGCATTACGGTTAATGTTCCTGGTGAAAATAGTTACCTTTCATTTTTTCCTTCACTGGCCAAAACGGCCAAATTTATAAACTATATGCAAACATTTTTTGCTGCCATATTTGTGATTTCAGGTTCTGGACCGTTTGATCTTGTATCTGCGGATTGTGCACTCGGTTGATTATTACAACACCTGTGAATACCCCAGTGAGGATGAAATGCCCAATCGCTGTGGCATGATTCATGTTCGTGGACCGATTCCTCCCAACCGCATCACACACGGAGAAGGTCAGTGTGCTAATGTTAAAGATTATTTTGCTCATAGGCTCACATGGCATTGTGCAGCTGTGACACACAGATGAACAGTGAACCAACAGTTCACCTTCATTACTTCTCTGGCATGTTTTTAAACTAGAGCATATAGGTTGCTTAAATAAAAAGTTTTCTAATAATCTTAGACTCATGTTATTTCTTACCTTGTCCTATTACAGTGCAACAGTGGCAGAAGATGATGGAGGAGAAGTTGATTCCCTTGTTTAGTTTAGAAGAAGTGCTCTCCGAGGAAGAGGCTCTTAAGATGGGCCGCAAAGATCCTGAGGAGGAGGTGGAGAAGTTTGTGTCTGCCAACACACAAGAGCTGGGAAAAGACAAATGGCTATGCCCTTTAAGTGGCAAAAAATTTAAGGTGAGTGCTTGGAAAGCAGAGTATTAACAACCAAAAAATGCTTTGATGCAATTTTGCCAGTCTCTTCAAAGGTTGACATTTTTTTTTTACTTATTTTAAATTAATTCTAAGGGTCCAGAGTTTGTACGAAAACACATCCTGAACAAACATGGAGACAAAATTGAGGAGGTGAAAAAGGAGGTGGCATTCTTCAATAATTTCCTGATGGATGCTAAGAGACCTTCACTTCCTGAAATAAAGCTTCCTCCTCTTCCAGGCCCAGGCCAAGGTTGATACATGATTACTTTTTTTCACATTACACATAAAGTGAACAAATTGGTGCACTAGACCTTAAAACAGTAATAATAAACTAACTTTTGTCCTTTTTTTGGTTTTGTTGTACAGGTCTGCTTTCTCCCACAATGCCATTTCCTCCTCAAGGTCCTCAGGGTCCGATTGGCTTTGGCCAGCCTCGTCCACCACTCATGGGCTATGGTGATATGTTATCACTACTGATTGTATTCAATTGCAGAAAATGGGTTTGTTAGTCATAGTGTAACTTTTGTTTTTTTTTATTTTTATATCCTTGACAGCAGGTGGTCCTCCATACCCACCTAACCAGTTTGTAGGAGGCAGAGGCAGCTATGATAACTTCCGTGGACAAGGTGGCTACCTGGGCAAGCCACGCAACATCAGGTAAGGCTATTGTACGTATTATTTTTGTTTTGTATCATGCTCTTGGAAAATTTTTAAACATCTTGAAGATAACTGCTAATCTGCCCTTTCTTTTTTTCCTCCCCCTCTCCCCTTTAAACACCAAACTCAGAATGTCTCGAGGTGATCCACGCAACATCATTGAGTATCGTGACCTAGATGCACCGGACGATATGGACTTCTTTTAGAAGGCTCATGTCATTATTTTTTGGCTGAATTTTGAAGTAGTTAGATTATCTCCTTTTAATAAATAAATAATTTTGTTATAAATGTGTTATCCAGAACATGCATTTGTACTGCTGTAAACTGATACCTCAGTAAAGTTTGGATCAAAATGCATTTATGTGTCAAGTAACTTGCTAAATAAACACAGACTGTTTGTGACTTTAAATAAGAGCAAACAATTGTTTTTTAAAGACGAGTGGCTAGGTTAAAAGAAATAAAGAAAATATAACCTGCACAGGAAAGTCCATTTAAAGTTAAATTTGTTAGTACATATCTTTGGAAACACACTGAAATTTGTCCTCTGCTTTTAACCGATCATTAGTTACACTAGGAGCAGTGGGCTACCAGATTCTGGCGCCTGGGGAGCAGTTAAGGGCCTTGCTTAGGGAGCCACAGTGGTTTTTACCTTAATTGCCAGCCCAGGTTCTCCAGACTCAAGCCCACCTCTTTTACCACCAGGCTACCATTGTGATGCCTCATATTCTTCTGAAGTCATCGAAGAACTTGGGATTAGGGTTTGCACTGTACACAGTTGTTCAGAGGGGCTCATACACCGATATATTCAGTAAAAGTTTAATTATCATTTTTACGAAGATACTCTACCATATAGTTGGTAGTACACTTTTGCATTACAAACTAAAGGAATAGGTATGTGTCATGTTGACTTTACTAAATCATTATTTGAACTACTTGTCTTTAAAGTATCAAGAACTAAATGTATAATATATACACAAATGCTGAATAAAGAAAGACTTCCATTATTTTCCCCATTTTGCAAAGAAATCAGTCCATTGTAATTGTCCTCACATTTTAATTATAAAAACATATTCATGTTAAATATTTGAAAATAAAGTCGTTCACAAAATGAGCAGAATCCTTTTACATTGTTTTGGAGAAAAGGCTGTATTTTCTAACATTCTGGGAGCTTCTGGATGTATGCATAGGCGTTTCAGCATAGAAATAGTTCATGAAAATTTTCAGAGCAAAGACAGGACCTGTGTGATTTACTCCCACTGCCAGGTGTGATTGATATTTTTCAAAATGTGGGATTGGTTGATCACATCATATTGTGATCTGTTCTAATTTTTTTTTTCTCCACAAAGCAAAATCAGAAAAAATAGATAAAACAAAATGAAATACAAAACTAAAAGAAGATATGCCCATGCCCATTAGACCCTGCAGGATTATTTTTGTGAGACAGTACAGTAACACTATTACTATTATTTAAATTAATCAAGCACTACATTATATGGCAGCTAGAATAATGAAACAGTGCAAGAGCAATGACTTTACTCTGAAAATGTTTTTATTCTCTTAAGCCAGTTGATTTACTGATAGGAGGTTTACATGTTAAGTGTTATGTGGTATATCACACACAGATCCGCTTAGCTATAGCATGTGGGTCTGTGTGGTATATGGTATGTGGAATTTCCCCCCACTGATATAAAATAGATAAGACAAAATTATCAGCTAGATAACCCTGAGTTATCAAAATAAGCTATCAGCTATGAGTGCCCTGTTGTGCAGGTAGGGTTCTATTTCCTGTTTTGTAGGCTGCTTATAGAATATAACTGACAGTTTACTCAACAAAGATTGTCATTTCATTTGACACAACACAACTCACTGAATTGCTTTGCTATGCACGGACTCCTGGGTTTTAACTTTAAGTGAAATACTGTTTGTGAACAGCCCCTTGCTTTACTTAGTACCTTTGAGTAATTTCCACTGAAAGTAATGTAATGAATACATCAATGACAATATTAAAGGGAAATGTCTAAATGATCTGAAGCTTGTGGCTTTCAGAAAGTCCACAGCTGACCTTGTGTTCATGGAATAGTTTAGTTAGGGCCTCCATGTAGAGTCCGTGATAGTGATCAACCTCCTCCTCAGTAGGTGTGACACACTTTGGCACTGAGATTGGACTTCCCACTAAAAGAAGTTCCACATGAAAAAAAAAAAGCTCAGCACATCAAATTTTTATTAGCAATTATTCAAAGAATAATGAAATACTCACCAACAGTAGTGACTGGAGTCTGGTAGGGT
This sequence comes from Rhadinocentrus ornatus, assembly GCA_037177495.1. Taxonomy (NCBI): domain Eukaryota; kingdom Metazoa; phylum Chordata; class Actinopteri; order Atheriniformes; family Melanotaeniidae; genus Rhadinocentrus; species Rhadinocentrus ornatus. Next base: position 7,339,993 of record JBAMHW010000017.1, read on the forward strand.
ATGAATGCAAAGCGCTCACCAACGAATAGACATGGTGCAAAACCCATGATTTTTTTAAACAAGTCTTGCAACCTGCGACCCAGACTGCCCTCTGAGAGAATCACCTGCTGAAAGAGTTCATTCTCCCCGAATGAATAAACCGGCACCAGATCAGCTCTGTGGAAGATCATCAGACATTGTGGAAGTTTTTCTAGTAGCGATGAAAACACAGGCTATCAATTATTACTGTTATTTCATATGTGTATGTGTGTGTGTGTGTGTGTGTGTGTTTTCTCACCCAAACTCGAGAGCAATCCTGACAAATCCTTTTCTTTGCTTCATGACCACTGTGTTGACTCCAGGAGAGGATGCCAGAGACTCAGCAGCACCCCCCACAACAATTACCACTGCATTTCCTTTCCCTTTTTTAGAAAGGAGGTGTGCTAGGCTGGGTTTGCTGACTGGATAAAGGCCTTAACACACATACAAAGGGAGAGTATCAGCAGTCTGGCTGATAGATACTTATTTAGTTTTAAGGCAGAATTTAGACATCATTTAACACACGCAGACATCTTTCTGCATGCTTATGTTTTTACTGGCTCAAATTTACATTTTCCCCAGATTCCAGTTGTGAGAATGGATTGTGTTTTTATTTCTTACCAAACTGTCTTAACATCAACAATGGAAACATGCATGTGGCTTCATTTTTCAATCTCACCAAGTAAAACTGCCTCTTTTATATTTCTAGTACAAGTATTCTAATAAGGTTTAAGTGCTGTATATGATTACGGCAGTGTCATCAATAACTTATTGCTTTTGTGCAAGAGAAAGCCTTTAATCACTTTTGACCAAATACAAATAGCTTCTCAGATTAGGACAGAATATTTCAGTCCCCTTGTTTAGCATTTTGTAAATACCTGCACTCAATAAGTATTCCCTAAAGAGCGGTATCCTGAAAAGGCCTGCCAGTATTGCCAGGGAGGATCGCACCCCAGGAAACATCTCAGCGAATCCACAGGCCTCGGTGCTGAAGCTGGCAAAGGCCCCGGCACACATGATACCATGCGGATGGCTGCCAAAGATGTAGTTTTTTTTTGGATTCAGCTCCGCTGTCTTCACCAGCTGAGCAAGAAAGAACATTAATGTGGCTGATTAGTTAGTCTCTACCGTCATTAAAAAACCCGCACCCACTTTCACTGTTATCTGACTGTGTAGAGATTAACAACCCACTTTCATGTCAAATGGCTCTCACAGGCTGGCATTTGACAGGGAGAGTTAATGAAAGTGTTCTGATTAACGACCTTCAAAATTAAATGCTTATTACAAAGACTTTCATGTCATAGACCATATCTGCCTTGATAAAGAATTAAATAAGAAATACTAGAACTGGAATATTGTTAACATAATTAATTTGTATCTTATTAAGGTTGTTGAAAATATTAGGAAGGGGAATTGGAATGCTCTGAGAGAACTGCATGCAAAGCATTTTATTTCATAACATGCAGCTGTTGCAACATGTTATGGTTTGGACCATAATGAAACTTACTTTAACTGGGAAAAAGTCTCTGAAGTGCTCCCATACCCTCCACCTCCTCACAAATGTTGTTCTCCTGCCCCCTGATGGACACATTAGAAACCTTAGAGCCATTAAGACTCCCATGTCAGACTAGACTAACTTAACAGAGATTGTAATAGAAAACCATTTTCCTTTATATATATATATATATATGTATATATATATATATATATATATAAATCACCAAAGTTGTTGTGTAATTTCCAAGCAAAGAGATCAGTCGATTTGCAAGTATGGAGTAGAAGGCATTGACTTCTGAAGCTACTCAAGTATGCTGCTGCTCCACGATGCAATAAAAGAGAAATGCAGGAACTGATTACATGAAGGAATGAATGCAACCAATGGTTTAAAATTTTTTAAATGTCATGCACAGCTAAATGTGCCATTTGCTTTAGGGCATCGGTAGGCTTAAGTATTCAGAACCTTTTAAAATAAGTTTTACACTTTTGATTTCAGGGCTGCACGGTGGTGTGGTGGTTAGCACCGCAGCCCCACAGCAAGAAGGTCACTGGTTTGAGCCTCGGCTGGGGGAGGTTGTGGGGGTTGGTGGAGTTTGCATGTTCTCCCCGTGTATGCGTGGGTTCTCTCCAGGTTCTCCGGCTTCCTCCCACGGTCCAAAGACATGCATGTTAGGTTAATTGGTGACTAATTGGTGAACTAAATTCTCCCTAGGAATGAGTGTGTGCGTG
>JBAMHW010000017.1:7342336-7362164 GCA_037177495.1 Rhadinocentrus ornatus
AACACTGCTGGGATAGGCTCCAGCTCACCCCGCGACCCCTAATGGGAACAAGCGGTACAGAAAATGAATGACTGACTTTTGATTTAAAGCACTTTAAGCGAAGATTTTCTCAAAATCCAAATCTCTGAACATCAAACTTACTGAAAAACTTTTGCTCAGTTAGTTTCAAATGTGCCATTTTTAATAACTTTGAAAGCATTTCAGTTCTACTTCCAAACAATTAGTCAAAAATTGCATGTGGAGCAACATGCATGAACCAAAGTGCAGCAAGGTAAAAGGTAAACAAATCAAGGCCAGCAGAAACATTCCCCTAAAACACAAGTGACTAAATAAAATCATCACTTGTGATACATTTTTGGACTTGTAATGATACCGACCAACAAAAAAAAAGGGAGTAGGAATTTAATTCAAAACGACAGTTGATAAAAATCAAGGTGTCAAACTCCACTTTAACCAAATACAAATTAAATAAGATGGGTGTTTAATAGTGTCTTTAAGCTTTCTAAAGACTAAACAGACTAAACATGGAGAAGAAGCATTCAGCTGTTATGCTGCAAACAAGTGGAACAAACTGCCAGTGGAGATTAAACTTTCACCAAATGTAGACATTTTTAAATCCGGGTTAAAAACGTTTCTTTTCTCATGTGCCTATGAATGAATTCTGCACGGTAACTTTTTAACTTCTCTTTTTAATCATTTTAATGTATTTTATGATTTTATTGTGATTCTTGCTTTTTTTTCTGCCTTTTGCTATTTTTTAATATCTGTAATGCTTTTGTTTTATATAAAGCACTTTGAATTGTCCTGTGCATGAAATGTGCTATACAAATAAACTGCCTTGCCTAAGGTGTGAGCAGTTTGTTTGGAATAAATAAATAGAAGTTACCTGTCAACCAGTGTTTTGATTAATTCCTCTAGCTTCCCTAATTTTTACAATTTTTACCTTTTGAGCAGCAACTTTTCAGACACTCTTCATCTACTCTGTGTTCAAGTATTGTGAAAGTTAACCAGTCACAGCAGACTGGCCCTGCTGTTGCCCATAGCAACCAGTCATAACAGAGCATCTTTCTGGCCGATAAAGTTCACCACCAACCGTTCATACATGTGCAGTATGAGAAAAACACAGCATATCAACAGCACATTAAAAAACTGCATTTCTCTGACATGCTCAGGTTTTGTGTACCGTAACCCTTTTGGAATTTGAATGCTGCATAAACTTGATTCCAGTATTTTTGTGAAATTGTTTCCTTTACCTCTTTCAGGAGTTTGCCAATCCATCATCAGCCACATGAAGTACAGAGTGGGAAGCGGCCACAGAGAGGTAAACATAAGATACACCATCAAGATAATGCAAGCCACTCCTGCAGTTGGGCCATTATCGTGCCACGTTGGACAATATGAGAGTCCACATATGTTGGGGTACAAGAGATGTCTTTCATGAGCTCAGACTATTTATAAAATGCTTGTCAGAAGCTGGAAAATTAGAAATGTGATAATCTTACCTAAGAAGAGGAAGCTCAGCACCCATTGCAGAACACTTACTGCCTCTACAATCTCCTTCAGCTGAGTTTTTTCTTTAGTCATTCTTGAAACCTAGAGGCAACGCCATCAATAATCAGCAATCAACATTTTTTTTAAACTTTTTTTTAAACAACATTCAGTCAATGTCATGGGTACTGGAACAATATATTAAGAACTGGTGGAAATGAATCTAAAGCAATAAAAATGATTATAGATGTTATTATCTGAAACAGATTGCTTTGTTAATCAGTACCTCAGCTTGTGCCTTTATTCTTCCTTAAGGGATAAAAGAGACTTAAAAACTTGCATGACATTCAGCAGCCTGATCAAATGACTCGCTCATGAACAGGCTAACAATAAGATTTAAGCATGCAGTTATTAATTTTGTTCACAAATAAAACTTTTATCGGTCAGATAATCAAAAATCCCTTTAAGCTAAGTTATCATGAGAATGTCATTTGCCCAGCATAAAACACAAAACTTTACCTTACTAGAGTTTATTCCCTGGTTAATTTGAATGGGTGAACATGCTCTGCTTTTCCACAGTCCCTGGTGCCCTTTGACCAGATCACTCTGTAAAAGACTGCTGATAACAAATCCACTCCCCCGATACTTTGACATACACGCTGTGTCAAAGAAAAGTTTTATAGATGGGTACTTTGAGTATTGGCACGATGCAGCATCATCAGCTGAACATACAATGATTTTATGATCAGATTGATGTTAGTGATATTGTTCCCTTCAAACCCCTCCAAACAAGAAGAGTTTACAGACTAATTAACCACAAATTTATTTATTTTAATTATAGCCCCCCCCCCTTTTTAAATTATTTTATGCTATATTAATTTATTAATACATTTGTGTATGCATTTGTGCATTTTACCTGTCCAGGGTGTACCCTGCCTTTCACTTGCTCAATGCTGGGTTAGGCTTTAGCTTCCCGGCGACCATTCATTGAATGAAGTGTTTAAGATAATGGATGGATTGATGGATTTATGTATTTTACTTAATTATCTGTTTATTTATACATTTAGTTATTTCTGTATTTCATTGCTGTATTGTACTAAGGTAAGTATCACAGACTATGCACATTTTAATGGATTCTGATTCAAAGACATGGGGCTTGTGTAACAAGATAAGAAAACATCAGCGTTTGACAGAACAGACATGAAATTACTTTATGCTAATTTAAATGGGATTTTTAAGTCTCTTGTTTAGGTTTGCACCACTGGTGGATGCATAGTCTCCCATCCAAAAGCAAATAAAGCTACTACAAATATTCAACAAGCCCTAAAAATAAAAATCAAGCAACTCAAGAATATTAGTTTTGGCAAATCATATTGTAATTTGCAGTGAATTTGAGTGGGTCCTTTGATTATACAGGAAAGCAATTTGTCTGCTTTAGCTTAGTCTCACTGCATAAAAATATGTCTTTATTTATTTAACGTGGTGACACGGACAAGGGGTTTTAACCTCAGCCTTTTCTTTTCAAAAGATTTGCACATTGCAGGTAGAAACATTACTTCATTGTACGTTTTGTAGCAGGGACACAGGGTGAGCAGTGCCTGTTGTCCATTTTCCTTGAATGCACACAGAGGCAGAGTCTTTTTTTCCTTTTTAGAAGAGTCAACGAAACGCCAATAAACTGAAAGTATTGCAATGGAATTCATCTGCTTTCTGGGTGAAGGTGAAAGTGCTTTGCCATGTGTGCATATATTTTAGGACCAAACTTGTTTTCAAGCATCTACTGCTATACTTACACTACCAACTTGTCAGCTTCTCTTTTTCACCAGCCACATCGACTCTATGACCTGACACCAGGTACTAGTTCCTGGTTTAGCCAAGTTTCAAATCCTCATCACTGACGACACAGCTGTGGAGGTCACAGAAGGACCAACGTGGATTTATGCTAAAAACTTGTCAGTAACACACCCATTCTTCTACCAGCTGAAGTGGATCAGAACAGGTAGAAGGATAACTTTTTTGCCCTTTGACCCACCTAAGGATGGAGCAATCACCGTTTTGGTCTCTCTGGCTTCTGCATTTTATGAATAAGAATTTCTTGGTCACAACTAGTCTTTGCTTAGTAGGTATTTAAATTGCTGCAACACTGTCAGAAGAGTAAACCTCAGGAGAGGCCTTTCCTGGAGGCCTAAATTCATTGTTATTGCATTTTATTTTTTATATTTTTTTCAGCAGGGGGACATTGTCTCAGGGACATCCACTCCCTCCCTACAAAATCTAGTAGTTTCTGATGTTTTTACATTAGTAATTTAATGATCCCTTGGTTAATTCTACTTCAGCAGTAAAAAAAACCAAACTCACTTATTCCACATCTGTAATTCAAATACCTGGCGATGTCAGAATCAATGTAATGCAAAAGGTATCCACCAGGGGACAGAAGACACGTATCAGATTGTATGCAATAGGGTTTTGAGCAACGTTTTAACATAAAATGATGCAATAGGTCCCAGAAACAGTATGAAATATGACACAGTAGACGTTGGAGGGTTAGTGTACTCACAACAAAACAGAAGGAGCTGTTCAGGTCAGAAATTTAATAACAGAAGATCCAAATTACCTCACAAAACTGGACACACAGAGGGAGCAAAAGTGTAATTGGTCTGGTAATCAGTAATGAAAGCCAGATGAGTAACAGGGAGCAGGTGGTAACATGGTAATCAGAAGACAAAGTAAAAGTAATTGAGGAAATCTTGGGACAATGGAAAGAAATCAAAATTAGATAAAGTTATAACAAGAGTAACGAAATCTGTGTTTGTTTGATTATTTCTTCCCTTTAATGATACAGTTTGGTGGTATTACACACCTTTGGAATGCTTGATTAGTTACCTTTACAACGAGGTATAACTTGTAAGGATTGTGCTTTTGTGGACTGAGCAACTCAACCAAATGAGTGGGTAGTGCCCACAAAAGACCCCTACAACACTCTCCTACTGGTATTCACTTTTTTTTTTTTTAATATTCAAGTGTTGTCAGGTGTGTGCCAGTACCTAATACCTGATTGGCACCTAATAGATAGACATATCACAATGTGATTCTGGTGCCAATGGCAATCCTGTTTTTCCAGAATCTGGTACCTAACGCCATTCTCCAGGATGGCAACATGCTCCTCCACTGAAAAGGGATCATCACAGAGCACCTCCAGAATTTGATAGTGGACAGGATGTAATGGTCTGCAGTAAGCTGAGACCTCAGCCTAATTGAATACTTTATTTGTATCAGCTTGGGTGTGCTGTACATCCCAGAGTGGCCAACACAGCCATGACATTCAACAACTCAGTTGAGCAATAGGATGTCATTCATGGTAATGAGAAGAAAGTGCCAAAATGTTGTGACTGGGTTGTGGCTATGGACCTTCTACATGCTACTAACAGTCCCTAACTCTTTTAAATGAATTAAGTGTAAAAAATAGCCAAAATATGTTGTTTTTTCCGTATTTTGTGGGAGAGCGCAATCCTCCAATCCACCAAACAAAAAGAAGAGACGCGGTGCTCGTTCCACAGAAGCATAATTCTTACAAATATTGTAAATAGCACCAATCTGTGTTATTTAAGAGGAGAAATAATAAAACAAGCACAATATCCTTGATTTTTGTGTGAAGTTTATTATTACCAAGAATTGAATTGAGAACTGAAAATTAAGGAGAATACACAAGAAATAGAGCTCTTACAAAATAGGAACAATAAAACAAAATACTAACTAAAAACTAAAGCAAGATCAGTATGAAAATCAAAAACAATGACATAAAATAATATCTGATTCTAACCACATGTTTGTTTGTTTTGTTACAACTGACCCAAATCAACCATCACTGACAATAAAATAAAAACCTGATAAGCTGATGGATAAAATTGGTTTAGATGGAAGGTTTTTCTTGAGTGAGCGCCCTTGCAAAAATGACCCCCAACTCCCTAAATGTGTTCTAACAGTAAATAGTTGTGCAATATCATATCATTTAAAATCTAAGTAAAATTAGCAAAGGAAGACACACATGTACAGTTTTTACCTTGAAAATGTAGAAATTTGACAATCTTTAAACCTGCTCTCTTTTGTGCTATGTACAACTTAGCTATTATAGATTCTAGGAGACTTTGCTGACAGCAGAAAATCGTTTAAACAATTACAAGCTGCTTCCAACAAATTACTACAAGTTTACAGTCTGACCAGCATGCATCATTGTGTTCAACAGTAAACATGCTGGTGTAAAAGATAAACAGATGTACATTTACTGATGAGTGACTGCTCTCAGCAGGAGGGACATGTGGGCCAACTACTCAAGCAAATTCTCTACAGGCTTGAATGCACTTGCTTCACGACACCAGATAAACTGCAATGTGTCTGCTCTGTTTTCATTTGACCAATGCCTGGGGAAACGAAATGGAAGCTAAACATGGACTTTGATTCATCTTGCCGCTCACCTGTACTTGTGTGTCAGCCTCGAACAACATGTGAGGGCGAGATGGTCATGTGATTACCCCCCTCCAAAAACAAACAAACAAAAACAAAACAACAACAACAACAACAAAAACAAACAAACAAACAAACACATTTGTATGATTGATGATGATGTCTACAACAGTAAATTATGTTGGTTCTGCTGTCAACAATGGGCACAACTAAACATGTTCATATAAATTTAATTCTGGCTTGAACATTTTTCCTCATTTTACAGTCTTTCATTAAAATGAGTGGTCATCTGGGATAGTTCATTCAAAACGTCATACAGTTATTCCTATGAAGGCTTAGCCTACTTTGTAGCACTCAGCGCAGGGTTTATGGCGAGTTTACGATATATTAAATATTATTTTTTTATCCTCTATTACATCACTGTGACGGTTTCATAATATTCTCATCTTTGATAGAATTACTTTTTTTATTGTGCCTCATGGTGTTCTAGCAAAATGCAAACGGTTTAGGTTTAACATGACTGGGTTAAAAATAAATAAATAAATTGCCCCCTGCCTCAGGACATTAAACGAGTCTGCTGCTGAATCCTCTGTTAAAATGAGCAGCGATGGGGACTTTAATTTCAAGATACCAGCCTCTGGCCGCAACTGGACAGGCACCACCTCGGATGCTTTTTTTCTTCTGATAAACAGCCACTCGTCTGCTCTCAGGAAGTACTGTATGCATATTAATATGGATGCAAATGCACAGTGAGGATGCCCAGCGCCTGAGTCTACGCAGCGCGCTGATGTCTGCGCATTTTTTGTTTTGACGTTTCCGTTTTCTTTCTTTTTTTTCTGTTTATACCTGAGCTGGAAGCATGACTCCTTATCGGTTTTATTCTCGGAGCCTTAGATGGCGTTTGTAGAGGAGCTTTTTGTATTGAATATCATCATGGTTTTCTATCACATCCCACGCCGACCAGTCTACGACGAGCCTCGGTAGTACAGTATGCTGTTTATCATAAAAATGGAAAACCTTTCACGTCAAGAAAAGGCGTCAGTCCGATGATGTGCGTCTGAATATCTTATTTTTCACCTCCACGTCAATTGACATATCTGGGAACGGGATTTTACCCTCCCTTCTGTATGTCAAGACAGCTGTGTCATCAACAACCGGCGTGGTTTTGTTGTTGTCTGATTTTTACGAGTCTGGGGCAACTGGATAGGGCTGTCGGCTTAGTCTCCTTCTACGCGAAAACAGCTGTACGGTGACCAAGGTATGTAGGCTATCACACCTTCATTATACTATTAGGCCTGTGTTTTGCTCCATAAATCACCGCATGAGTTGCTTGCATCACCCAACCTATATATCCAGCTGTCAGAGTCCAAATGCGCCGTCTGCCTAATTAGCAGAGGAAAATCTAATGCTGTATTGCAGAGGGACCTCAGGTCTAATGGCATTTTATGCGTAAATATTAAGGGAATCCAGTGTTGACAGTCAACCGCTGTGTATTCGCAAGCCAAATTATTCAACCTTGAGGACCGATAGCCTCTGTCGGTGAATATAAGGCCTGTATATTCTTGCCTCAAACACAAAAGATGTGCCCAAATTGCCGCGCGGCATAACCAAACTCCCAGCTCGCGTTTAAGTTCAGTCGTGACAAGCTACTATTAATATTTCACAAAAAAAAAACAAGCCAGTATCATCAGCTGACAGGATATGCAGGAGCAAGTAATGACATTTGTTTTTAGTCTATTATTTATCTAATATTCACAACAAGGCAGTGACAGCGGTGTCACTATGCGGAGGTTTATCTGCGTAGATAGGAAACATCTGCATGTTTACGAATAATAACAGTCCGTAAATACTGTAGACTTGTGTGCATGTGCGCGCGCGCGTGTGTGTAGCGAGAGAGAGAGAGAGCAAGAGGATGGGCGGTATTCCTGCGATTGTGACAATACGGGTGACGTTCGTGTGTGTGTGTGCGTGCGCGCAGCCAGGTGAGGATGTGTTGGCGCGTCTTTGAGGTGCGGGAGAGGCAGGTGTCTGGGTGGAGGGGGGCACATTATGTCTTTTTTTTTTGAAAAGGGGAAAGCCATTTGGAAATTAATCCTCGATCAGCTGCCGCAGTATTCCGCCTTAGATCGTTAATAAGACGCTTCAAAAGCATGGGTTGTGAATTAAACGTGGAATAAAGCACATCAGCATAGTTTTTTTTTTGTCATCCCCCATTTGTACCGGGCGTGACAGCCCACTCAAAATTAATATCACACCTCTAGAGAGATTATTGCTTCTGTTCACGCCCCACCACACGAAGAAAATGAATTGGGGAACAGTTGTCACTTATCCAATTGCAGTTTTTTCATAGCTAATATATCAATTATTTTGTTGCAAAATAAAGAGGAAAACAAAAAGATGGATACTTAAAATGGTTTATTCATGTTGCATTCAATACATTGTATTTGAACAAATGCAAGCATCTGGCACAAAATAAAGACAATGTGATGATTTAACAGGACACTGCAGTGCCTATATATGGAGAACACAGCCTGCAGTTTAAATGTAGAAAATATGTTATTGTTTATCTGTGAAGAAGATGCACCAATATGTTGCATACCAGACTCTCCTTGAAACTGAGACTAAAAATAAATATTGCTTGACCTTGGAGCTGCATATGACAAAAGTTTTCCTACACATGCTTTTAAATCTTTCTTAGGCTAACAGATGCACACGAGCAGGATCTGCTTCTGTGTGGTTTGGTTTGACCACTATAGAGCAGGGATGGCTGAGAGCAGCTGTGACTATGGGGTCATTGAGTGCAGGTGGTGAGCTACACACTGTGTCTTCAGTGCAGAGAGAGAGAGAGAGACTGAGAGAGAAGCTAGGCTTGTACCACCTGTCATTGTCTGTTGTGCTCACCTGGTGATCCTAAAATTCAGTCCAGAAATGTGATTAAATCAGAGAACAGTAGCTCTGTGCTGCAGCTCATGCCATGTGAATATGCTTCATTCAAACCCTTCAATTTTAAAGGATGTGTCCCACTACAAAGAGGACAACAGCCTCTGAAATAAATTAAAAATAACCCAGTTTGACTGATAGTAAATGGAACTAAGCAGAGCATATGGTTGTTTTACGTGGTGAAAATAATCAAAATAAAGTCACCAGGGTTTCTGTAAAGAAGAGAGGATTGTCAGTACATTTGAACTTGGTTCTGAAGTGAATGATTCAATAGTTGTTATTGGCAATGTGGATCATATCTGATTCCAAAAAACATTAAGAACAGTTTGAAAAAGATGATTACTGGATCCAGAGAGAAGATGGACTGATGAGAAAGATAGTGAGTGAGGGGACTAATGGATGTAAGACAGACTTGGCAGATGCTGACATTTTAAGCTCATTTCTCTTGTCCAGTGGGTAACCCTGTCTAGATGAGCATTAATAGATTTTTTTTTTCCTGTGGCCTTCCTGAAACAAACGGATTGTTTAATTAGATTCTGAGCAGCAGGTCAATAGGTTGATAAAAGCTATACAAGTACCTGCTTCTGACCATTGGCGTAGATATGTCAAAATCTATATGCAGATGTAGTTATGATCAACTAGCTTTAGGGTGCATTATTTTCCAAAGAATACATGTTTCTTCATTATGTGGTTTCACCATCTTGATTCTCTCAGCTCTGCTGAAGAGATGTGGCATCAGAAATGAAGAAAGATGGGTGTTTCTACTGCAGCATGTGAGCAATGTGAACGACTGCAGTCAGAAAAAAAGATTTATAAGAAACCCCTGTTTTTGTAATCCTTCAGTTTTTTTTAAATCAGAATAGTGTTTATTGGATTAAATTACCTACATTACCTACACATTATAGCGATTGTACAGTTCCAGATAGCTCCTCATGCTCTCCTTTTGTATCAATGAAGAGGGATGTTTTCTTATTTGGTTGTGTGAAGTTGTTGTGAATAGTCAGTGTGTTACCTGCAGGGAAAGATGAGTCTGTCAGGAGTTGTATCAGATATATTGGATAGCTTACTGCTGAGCAATACTTTTGTAATAATTTAAAAGATGAGATGGTAATCAATGGCACTTTTCTGAAATTTTTATTTGTTTTTTATAGTTGCTAAGTTGGGGTTAGATCAACAGAGTTTGAAGTCACAGTTGATTAACTTTTGGTACGTTGGCAGCTATTTGTCCAGCATTTCATATGTTAATATTTTACAACTCATTTGGTTGATACCAATATGGACAGTATCGATACAGATACAGATACAGATACTGATACTGATACTGATACTGATACTGATACTGATACTGATACTGATACTGATACTGATACTGATACTAATACTAATACTAATACTGATGCTGATACCGGTATTTCCCCTCACACCTAACTGCAGAGATTATCTAGTTTCCTCTGTTGTGGAATTAAAATACAGTGTTTTACTCTTTATCATGTTGGCCTATTGGCAAATGTAGACGTTAAAAAAGCTAAAAAATTATGTAATATTAATTCATTGTGTCAAAATTAGAAAATGTAGAAAATGTCAAACAGACAGGTCAAGAAAACAAGTAAGATATGTGCATCCCATTTGATTTAAAACAGACTTGGATTATGATCTCCCAGTCCCTGTTGTTTAAATGGTTTATTATATTGGTGGAATGGCCGATATCTAATATTTAATTTTGAAGCCAAAAATATAGTACATCTCTTATTTTTTTTGCATATGTCAGTTTTGCATTGAACTGTCCTGCAGTTTCTGACCAGGTGTTGAGGAAATTGCAAATAAAAGTTCAGGAAGAATTTTGACATGAACAATCTAATTTTGGAGAGAAGTGCTACATGAATTTTAGCGCCTTCTGTGGTTCAGTCTAGTATTGGGATATTGGGCTAAGTTACGAAGTTTTGAGTTTTCTGAGTAATCTAAGTAATATTTGTGCTGCACAAACATTTTAAGGGAATAAAAATACGTCATATAACAAATCATATTAAGAAGAATCAGAAGTGCAAAGTTTTCTGACCGCCCCAATGCAATGTAACGTCATACAGTTGTTTTCCCAGACTGAAAATATGTAAAAATAAATTTATGCAGTGCTCTTTGATTCTTAAAACATCTGTAACCATTGATGGTTAAATTGATTTTAATCTTTTTATATTGTATTTGTGCCATGTTTGAACATGAATTAATCTTAATTACATCCACCCAAAGCATACCCCCAGTGCTCACTAACTTTAACATTAAACTCATTGTTTCTTTTGCATCAGATCTACTTTTTCATTAACTTGAGTCAATCACAGTTTGTTATAAATGAGGTAAAGGTTCTCTCTAGTGGCTTCTTGATTAAAGGGTGTGCCATTTACAGGCCATGTTCTGTGTACAAATGCTGCTTCAGACAATATTAGATGCTTGCCTCCTTTGTCTTTTGTCTTCAGTTGCTCTTTGCTCACTGTTCAGTAATACAGTGACATTTTTAATTGAATCAATAAAAAGCAATCAAATAAATTCAATTAAACAAAATGCCTTTTCAGTTGTGTCCTTTGCTCTAATTTCTCTTTTTTTAAAATAGATGATATGGAAACAGACACATTGGTCACTCTAACATTATTATTATCTTTTTTTTTTCTCATAACTTTTGCTTGTTCTTTGATGCATGCGCTGAAGAACACAAAAAGAAAAAGAAAATAATGGAAAATCTTAAATGGAGAGACAGTCCTTGCATCCACATAGAAAAGAGGAGGAGGAGGCTCACTTTCATGTAACAAATGAGCACTAACTTCTCAGTGCTTCATCTGGAAGCTCCCTGTACAACTACATTGTTGGAGTGCCCCTCCTATTATAAGCCTATGGATGCCTATTCCTTGTCTAAGAGGAGGATAGCTCGAAAAAATATGACCAAATTAAGCAATGAAATTCTAAATTACATGTTCCCTTTAAATGCTTTCTTTCTGGATTGTAAGCGTCTTGCAACATCCTGTTTTCACTGCTGTGTGTAGTCAAGAGTAATGATGTGTGGTAATGATTTCCTTGAGGCAACTCATCTTTGTTCATTTTCCCTCTACTTTCTTCTCATTAAACCTTTCAAAGTCATTTGCATGGTACCATGCAAAATAAATAAAGTTAGGCACCAGCAGTTACTCCCCTCTTGTTGGCACAGAGGCCCCAGTCTTAAGTCATGTTGATTACCACCTGCTCCCCTCTTTTCAGGATTGTTTACATAAATAATGCACAGGTATGTTGGACAGAAAACAAATACATTTACATAAAAATGTATGTGTGCTTTACATGATTTGTCTTTAGAAGCCTGTAGCAAAGTCATTTGGAGTCATTATGTGACAACAGTAATTGGCTAGATTTGAAATTACAGGAGAGGCACATTTACACTTTTTCTTTTTTTAAATACTAGATTTATGCAAAATGGTTCAGATTGCTGTGTTAATGTGCCCACTCTTATTAATGAGCTACATTTATGCTAAAACCTTCTAAAGACCTTGAATTTAATTCACTAAAGTATAAGGAGGCAGTAACATGTTGATGTTCGCAAACAACAAAAATTATTCCACAAACATTGTTGCCCCAACATGCCACTGTATGAATTTGGGTCTCAAACTGATGTGGAGGGTAATGGTCTTAGAAGTGTCTCACAAAGACAATTTATAGTCTACAATGTTGCTAAAGGTCACAGAAGATCTGCAAGAACTCAAGACAACAGGAGCAATGTGTGCAAAAGATGATGCAAATCTGAAGTGATGTGTAACTTAAGTAGCTTTGTAAATGTCAAAGTAATCTGTTTTTTTTGCTGAGAGAAAGTCAAGATATTTGCTATTTGTCAGCAAAAGGAACTCAAAACTCACTAATTTGGAGGCCAAGCATGTTTTCTTTCTTAATTGTTTTTCTATTTAGCAATGTTTAAAATTCTTCTTCTTTTTTTTTTTAATGTAGCTCTTTTACATGTTTCAATGTTTGGGTAATCATGTACACCACAGTTAAATGTTCTTTTTTTCCCTTCACTATTCTTGCTTATTGTAAAAATTTTGCTTTACAATGTGTTGTGAATAAGATATTGGTGTATCAAGAGCAATTTTACTGTTAAAAAGATAATACTCCTTTCAAACATGCCTCTGATAATAATTTTGTCAACATTTTTGATACGTTTCTATGTTGTGTTCATTCCAGCTACAATAGTAAAGTGTAAGTAAGCTATGTCTGGCTCAGGTATCCTGTTGTATGTAATCTGTTATCACCTGCCATTTGCTCCCGTTAGTGCCTTTTTTATTTTATTGCTGTCAGTGCACTGAACTGCAGGAATGACAAGAAAGGGAATTGCCCAAGTGAGACCTTGAGCTGAAAACCTGTCAGTCACACCTGTGGGGCCAATAAACCTGTACCTTTCACTACTTCTCTTGCATCTCAGCATACAGCAAGGAACCTTAAATGCTCCTAGACACATTTGACTTGATTATTCGAGTGCCTGATGTGATTTTATGTGTGTATACAAGGCAATGAATGTCAGAAGAAAAGAGGCAGCAATGTAGACTGTACTTTGCTATTTAGTTTGTCATATAATCTTTATTTCTTCAAATTTGATTTTGGATGGTTGGGTCTTTAAAAAGAATATATTCAAACTGAGTTACTACCATACTGGTAAAAACTGTGGGGTGCAAATAATAGTGCTACAAGGGAAATGATCTGTATGTGTTGAGATGAATGAGTGGGAGTGCTGTGTGTGGGCATTTATGTGCTTATACTGGACAGCCTACGCTATGACCTGCTTATTGGGGATTTTGAGCACAAAGAGTAGGTTGATTTAAGCGTTGGAAGACCACTTGTGGCCTACATGGCATTGCTAATCACACCAACGCTGCTGCTGCTTCACCTGTCAATCAAAGGCAAAGCAGCTCAGCAAGTGCTCCAGCAGGGTTATTAAAGCAATATCAGACTGGCTTTTTATGACAGCTTTGATAATCTCGTGCATGAATTTTGTTTTTATTTCATTTTTGTTTTCATTATTTGTGAATACATTTTTTACATTATTTTATTTTTTTATTCTACAACATCTATCACACATTATACTTGTGCCATTAAAGCTTTCTAAGGCACATCTTTTTTCTCTTTTGTTTTACATGTGCTAAATTTGGGAAGCTATTAGTCAAGCCCATGAAGAATAGTTGAGACAAATCATGTTGAGCATACAGTGACATTCAGCTGATCACTGTTTTGCTTTGGGCTATTGGGTATTACTTAATTGTTGCTGAATAGTTTATGAGGTTTGTCATGTTGGGCCACGGGCTGCCTACAATGCTGCAGGCTATTATGCTTTGGACCTCTTATAGGTGACTCAAAAAATTTATATCATGAGAGGTGAAAAAAAATGCTGCTTTAGCCTTCCGCCTTACTTAATAATGTAGCAGTGGTTTTATGTTGCTGAACAGTTTTATTGGAATTGTTAAAGATATGCAAATTTCTGAACTAAGACTTTGAACTGAAGAGACTTAGGAGGAGGCAGGAGACATTGGTGGGTAATCCACATCTTAAAGAAGTTAGATTTTGGTCAAGAGAAGGATGCTGGCTCAGTGAAGCATGTGCAGCTGCAGAGTGGTGCTCTTCCCTTCCAACCCACTCCCCCCATGGACAAACGTGAGCACTAAAGAGTTTTTCAGTTCTCGCTCTCTGTCCCTGCAGCGCCATATACCTAGCAGTCTGTGTTTCAGCGGCCAGATAAAAAGAACAAACAAAACAGAAACCGTGTCTTTCTGCATCATGTGATCTCTGTTTGTTTTTCTTTTATCATACAGGGACTCCTGGCAATTTTACACTATGTCTTTGTACCACATTCAGAGACAGTGTTCATGCTGAACACACACTGAGCATCCTGACACATGGCTTTCATGCAGTTTCACTGTTCAGTCTTTATTCCTTCTTCCTGTGTGACTTGAAAAATCATTACCAAGGCAAAGTATGAATGCCTCTTTTCCCTGTGATATGAGGAACAACATGGAACGAATGACGAGCTGTCCAGTGCTCTATGAGGGCTTGTGAATCTGTAGGCTGCTAAGTACTAATGTATGCTAAGTGCAGTAGGTCACCTTGGTTACTGCAGATTCCAGCAGATGATGATGAAGGTTAGGGCAAGCTGAGGTGAGAAACGGAAATCAGGAGGTAACTGACACTGCTGCTTCTTATCTATATAGAGAAATGACAGATATGTAATTTTCATTTTTCTGATTTAAATCAAATACTACACAAAACTAGGTTGCTAATACACCCTGTAACTTCTGTGCCTTGTGTTTTTTTTTGTTAGCGTTCATGATCTAAATTTTGTGAACAATTGGAATAATAGGTGCATATTTGAGATTAACACTGATCATCTCTCAAGTTTGTTGTGGCTCAGGGCTGTGTCCTGGTTACACAGGGTTTGCAGGATCAGGAAAAGCTTTTTGTAAGATATTTTTGGTTGCAGTCCATGAAAGATTTAGTGGTCACTCAATCTGTACAACACTCGTAAGGAGATTCCAAAGAGTGCAATGCATCCTTTGCATGTATATTTGAGTGAGTATATTTAGGTTTTCTTTGTGTTTCAACAATGCAAAGCTCTTTAAGTGCTCTTAAAGTTTGTCTTTCTTTCCTATCCAAAACATAAAAAAGAATACACAATACAATATTTTGAGAATACCCCCTTGCATCTTATGTGCCCATCAGCCCTTGCCTGGAATGATGCATTTTTCTATTCCTTTCTCTACCCATTCTCATCAGCTGCATGTTTCTCACTCCATGATATTGAGGAAAAATTAAGAGATGCACCTGCAGAAAAAAAACACCCATACCCCGAGGTGAAAATAATAAAGTCCGGTTCAGTTTTACTGGAAGTGTTTTTAATTTTTTTTTATTTTTATTTTTTAAATAGATACTTCAAAACATGTGTATGTCAAATGTGAATACTGAATGAATGCAATGTCTCTGAGTCTGATTAGTTTCTTAAATGTGAACAATTTTCAGCAGATCTAGGCTGCAGGAATATATTAATTGGCTGAAGTTTGTTTTTAAATCAGTGTGTTAAAGTAAACCAACTAATAAGGGATGCTTAAAATGGTTTCGGGCCTGAGGACCAGTCACACAGATGATTTTGGGAAATTTGTCTAAGTCAGATTCTGCACAGTGCATGTGCCATACTATCATGACTGTTGAAGGGCTGCAAAACATCCTGTGCACTTGCCAATTTTTCAGTATTTATTCAGTTCTATAATAAAGCTTGAAGTTAATGTCTTTGAATATGACATTATGACCTTTATGTTCTCAGTTATAGGTGGACATTCTGCCCACACTAGAACAGTTTTGGTAAAGCTGATCGCATATGATGGAGCATAAATTATCCCACTAACCAAATGTTTAGAACAACAGTCCCTATTGCAAGTTGAGCTTCTGTACGCAGAAAGTGAGAAATCTGGCTACTGAGATTTGAGAAGCATGTTTGCACTGACAAAAATGGCTAAATTAACTTTTGGAAATTCAATTCTCTGTTATGTTGCCATGCACCAGTTCTTCCATTTGTTTGAAGTTGATTTTGTGCTTCAGAAAAATTATAGCTATTTTTAAAATGAAGAATATTTTCATCTAACACTGTCCTGTTCATAATCACTAGTCACTTTTCTTGTAGTAAAATGTAAAAAAAGTCAATCTTTTCATTTAGGTTCAGATATGTATAATTTTATTTTCTTGCTGAATTGAACCTCATAGAAAATTTTTTTTTTAAAGTGGCAAAGTCTGTATTTGGAGGTTAGAGGGCTTGGACGATGAAGCTTTATAACACAACATCAAACCATACAAATAAGTTCAGTTCCTGTCTCAACTGCTGATGTTTTAGCCTTGTTCCACCACTTCAGCTAAACTCACATAAACCTGTTGGATACACAACCACGTTCTACTGAAACCAATGGCTTTAAAAGTTGTGCTTGGTGGTAAGAAGAAAACAAAGAATTCAGTGTGAATAGAAATAGTTTAGGAGTCTTTAGTGTATTTTTATCAGACAATTTCAGTGCCGAGGTTACAGTTTTAGCTTTATAGTTAGCATGCTTGATCAAAGTCCCTGAGTTATCTGAAATGCTCAAAAATACTACTAGAGGTGTATGTGACATTTTATGACACAAAGTGTTCCTGATAAATGTGTGATAATTTAGCTTAGCGCAAAGGCTTTAAAAACAGGGAAACAGATAGCCTGACTCCATCAACCTGCTAGCATATCTGCACTTATTAATTAAATAAATGTTACATAATGTGTAAATACGTGATTATCAAAGGGACTGGCAGGCAGTTTTTCTACTTTCTAGCTATTTAACTTCCATAAGCAATGGGAAGTTAAAGCTTCTGGGTTCTCAAAGTTACCATATAATGCTTGAGACATTAAAATATTGTATTAACAGTGTAATTGAGTAGCAATTTCCCTCCTTTGCAATGCAAACCCTTAGGTTTAATGAATTAATTAATCCGTGAGGTATTATTTTAAAGTCATCACTGACAATGTGTGGCATACTATGCTAATGTAGTTCAGGCTATACCATGCTGTGCCTTGGAAGCGTATACAGAAAATTATGAGTTCACTTATTTATTTTATTTCTAAAAAAGTAGTTTTCAACTAGACAACGTGTTGAATCCTTCTCAAGTCAGCGAAGTCAACACTGCACTGTTTAAATTTACACAACCCTCTTGTCTTTAGGAATCAAGCAACTCATTATCTGGGGACTTTTTCCTCTAAAATATGTATTCACAGAGAAGCTGCAGCCATAGAATTGGACATTAGGACAGAATTTGTTCATTTTAATCAGGTAAAGTAAAAGCAAACATTTAGTAAAAGCAAAAACATTTTTTATCCAGCACATGTAAAAACTAGAGTGCAACCAGAAACAGGCTATTATTTGTAATTGTTAGAAAACTGTTGTGATATGAAATGTAGCATTAAATTTTAATCTCTAGTGCAGTATTCTTAAGTTTCAGTTGCTTGTAAACATTCACCATTGCAATTTATCACTGTGATGAACCATTGATCATAAAATGTACACCTGCTAATTGGCATGCCTTTTTGCTTTTTTTTAGACATAGTTGGTGTGAGAGAAAACATGGTAAAGCATTTAAAAAAGTTCTTTTAAAGATTTTTATGTATTAGTTGTATTTTCCGCATGATTAAGTTGTAGCCTATGTAACGTCCAGGGACTGTGTCAGTCAGTGCATTTTGTGTTCACACCAAGGTGGCTGCTAATAGATACAGATGCTGTTTCCATTTAAAATGTATTTGATGCACTGATACTAAAAGATCAGGTATAAATTAAGCTACAGTGAAGTTTAACCCAAGAATCGTCACAAATGATGAGGCTGACATCCTGCTTTGTGCATATTCAGTGGCTAAAGGAAGAGATGTATGCTGACAGTGTTGCTAGGAGACCACACACAGCGACTAGTGTGAGCGGCTTGATTTAACCTCCCTCCCCCATTCTTGTAGTCTGGCTGCCTTTCAGTGTTTCTCTATTCTCTCTTTCTACTTTCCTCCATTTGCTTATCATTCTACTCCTGTATTCCCCATCCTGATATTCCTCTCTATCGGTCTGTCTGCAGAACGTTTTCCACATGATTATATTCATCTTCTTCGCGGGTTGATCGCTCTCTCTTACTCTCTATTTGTCGGCTTTCCCCATTTTTTTTTAACCATACCCCCTCCCGTCTCTTTCCCACTGCCTCCATCTCTCATCCCCTTTGGCTGTATGCATTTCAAGCTGTTCATTCTTCTCCTGAACACCTTGCTCCGTGTTCACACTGCTTCTCTGGCTGAGCTGTAGTGCTATGACTGATGGGGAAAGATGCTGTACAGTGGTGGACAGAAATGGCTGTGATATTTGTTTGAAACAAAACAAAATTGTTAACCACTATCATTTAAGGCTTCAATGATAAATTGAGCAGTCTTCATCCAGTTATAGTAGTTTTAGTAGTCCCCCAAGTTTTGCTTGCTTGAGGCAGACCAATAATTTGACTTGTTTGCAACCAAGTACCATTTTTTCCACAGTCTCAGAACGTATCGTACAGCATGGTTGTCTAAGGGTTGCTCACCACATCAGGATTATTGCCAACTAAAGCATATTAATCACTACAGTCTTTTTTTCCCCAATGAGAGGCTTATATCTATTTGCGTATTTAAATCCGGCCGGTAGGGTTGTTGTTTTTTGGGGGGTTTTTTCAGTGCATGGTGGCCTTGCAATGGCCTGGTAATCTGTCTAGGGAGTACCCTGTCTCTCACTTAATAGCTAATAGCAATAGCAGCTAGGATGGGCCCTAGCCCCTGCAACCCTACATCAAATAAGCAAGTATAGCCGATGAATGGATAGATAATAATAATGCCAACAGTTCTTCACACACACACACACACACACACGCAAAGACCTGATTTCCTTCAGACTTATAATTACCATCATATACAAAGTAGCATTAACTGTTGGGATTATTTGTTAATTTAAATTGAATGGCTACAAACCTGCTCCCGCGGAGCTGTCAACTGATCACCACCTGGTGGTGAGTTGGCTCAGAAGGTGGGAGAGGATGCTGGTCAGGCCTGGCAGACCCAAGCGTGCTGTAAGGGTTTGCTGGGAATGTCTGGCGGAGTCCCATGTCAGAGTTTTAACTCCCCTCTCCGGCAGAGCTTCAACCATATCCCACCAACAAGTCTTCCGATGAGGAAGCAGTCTGGGGTAGCTGGTGCTGACTTTCCCATCTCTGGGGCTGAGGTCTCTGAGGTGGTTAAAAAGCTCCTCAGTGGCAGGGCCCCGGGGGTGGATGAGGTCCGCCCAGAATTCTTTAAGGCTCTGGATGCTGTAGGGCTGTCTTGGCTGACACGCCTCTGCAGCATCGCATGGACATCGGGGACAGT
>JBAMHW010000017.1:7366904-7380825 GCA_037177495.1 Rhadinocentrus ornatus
TATGTACTGTATGCTGCCAAGGGACTACAGATTAGCTCATTTGTAAACTCTGGCACATTTACATTTTAAATTAAAATTAAAATTTTTATTAATGTGAATTGTCTCTTTTAAATAAGCTGAATTTTAAAAAAAGCATTCATGATGAGCTAAATTTTTCTATGCAATACTAAAATGCCTAATTTTTAACAGTTGAGCAATTTTCCTTGTTCTTATTTAATTGGGTTTGTATTTGTAACTTTAATCTATTTTGAGTATTTTGACATATATTTTTTTTATGTAGCAGAGATTGTAAATATACGTTTTCCCTTGCCTCCTAGCTCTTTCTCAATATGATTTAGAAGTTGTTGTGAAACATGGTGCAATGCGTGTTCAGGGCTCTAACTTCTCCAATGTTACACCCTGTTAGCTGATGATGTATTGGGTCCAGCTGCTGTTTTTGGGAGTCTTCCAGCACAGGTGAAAGGTTATCTTTAATAATTAACTAAAACACATGCTTCGTACAGGTCTCGTGGTCATTTATTCTTGTATAAATGTAATGATTTCAGGGAAAATACCACTTAAATACATACTGACAAATACACATAAACAACAACAAGCTTAAATGATGTCCACAAAGCATCATCACACTCACATCACAGTATGCACATGACAGTATTGTCTTAAAGAGTGTGTATCACAGTGAATGAGTTCTGCATCTGAGAATTTAAGAAGAGAAGTCAGTTTAAATATGAGTCACTTCCAAATCACCAAAAGAGGGGGAGCTTCAAACATGACAATTGGGTTTATTTAGCAGTCCTATCTAGTGCTTTCTGACACACAGGGGTAATTGGAGGTCTTTGAGCTGGCAGCAGGAATCAACGTCACGTCAGCATCAAGGTAGTGGAGGTGTGGGACAGCAAGTAGGACAAAATGAGTGCTGAAAGCACAGTCGGGCAGGACCAGAGCAGCAAAGGTGGGAAGCAGGACATGACTGGCGATGATTAGGAGCAGGGCAGGGTCGGGGATAAAACTGAACAGGGACCACAGCTACTCAACACAAGGTGGTGGAAATGAAGAAGTGTAGAGGGACAGAGTTAACACCCTGAAGGGTAGATAGGAATGGTAGACAGTTTGAGATCTTGGGGCCTCGGGAGAGAAATATTATAAAGCAGAGGCGGCTGTGGAGCTACAAAATGGTAAATAGGTGAGTTTCAGTGCGAGTTGTAAAAATAGAGTGGGTTTCTTATGGCTCTCTAATACAGGCAGACAGACTATTCCCAGTAGTGACAAGTGGTAGGAGAAAAACTCGCTATCAGCTTTGTGGTTTTTTTTACCTCAGCACAGCATTATGGTACAATGCCATACATTGTGTATGCTGGTAATCTATTTAAAGCCATTCAGATAACAATTTGGCAGGCAGAGGAAGATGAAAGAAAAGTGTATCCTCCTTCAGATCCACTGATAGGTATTTCTTTTGAAATGTTGATCTCACTTGTTTGAACTCATTCAGCTTATCATAAATTTACTTTGCTGCAGCTGTCAACCCAATCGCATGATCCCAGAAAATAAGTAATGACCACATTAATAAAATAACTCAAAGCTAAGGTCAGTGGCCCACTTGACAAAGCCATGTATTGTCTTACAGTGGAAGTTCCAAGAAATTACAATCTATGTGGTTATTCAATGTGAAGACTGAATCTAAGACAGGAAGCTTATTTTGGTTGTCAGCTGCTTCAGGGGGTCTACAACTTTTTGTCACATGCTTACAAACAAAACAGCGACACAGCAATCTGCAGACAAAGCCTTATTGCTGTAAGTTAAACCACCAGGAATTGACAAGAAGAGCAGTCACATTGGTTTAAAACCACACAGAAGACAACCTATAACTGAAGGCGCTCAAATAAAATGTTGTATATTGTGTCAAATACTTCTAAGGTCCAAAAGGTCCTCAATGAAGACTGTTTCAAAAATAACATTCTAAAAGATCTCATCAGCTGCTTAAACATTCTTAAACTTTGCCCCCAAAAAGGAAATTAGAAATGGGACAGAAGATGCTACAGGCAGAATCCGCTAAACTGGATTTCATCTGTTAAGCTTTTTCACTACAGTCAAAGCTTTTGGGAAGATCTTGCACGCTAAGGAGGTATTCAGAAAGTTTGCCCAGAGGTTAATCTACAAAAAGTAGGATAGTTTGACTGGGAACAAGAGTAAGGAAATTTGTATTTGGTCGATTATTTCTTTGTTGTAACTTTGCTACTTGGTAATACATAACAGCCTTGCACTTTCTCCTCA
Source organism: Rhadinocentrus ornatus (assembly GCA_037177495.1). Classification (NCBI taxonomy): domain Eukaryota; kingdom Metazoa; phylum Chordata; class Actinopteri; order Atheriniformes; family Melanotaeniidae; genus Rhadinocentrus; species Rhadinocentrus ornatus. The sequence goes on from JBAMHW010000017.1 coordinate 7,369,176, forward strand.
TGCTGGTCACCAGCTTGGTCACACACTGCTGTGGGATGGCATCCCTTTCTTCAGCGGTTTGTCACAAGTCAGCCAGTGTGGTTGTGTTGGTCATTCTGTCACAAACAGCATGCTCAAGATGATCCCACAAGTGTTTAGTGGGGTTGCAGACCATTTCACCCTCTTTACCCCCAATTCTAGAGGCAGTCTCTGATCAATCCCACTCTGTGGGGGTAAGCAGTTGTACTTTTGGAGGGTAGAGTTTGGTCCTATTCTGTGGAGATATGAAATTGCCACTGGTCGCAGAAACTCATCTTCATATATTTATATATTGAGATAGCCTTAAATGATGACAAACCTTGATTTTCCAGTGAGGGTGATGCTGCCCTACGTTATCACATTGCCTTCACCAAAAGCTGTTACACTACTGGTGCAGCAATCAGCATAGCTTTCTCTGCGTCTTCTTTACACTTTGAGCCTATGATCCACTATCATCAGGTACTGACCCGGCGCCTGATTGTCAGCACTTGAGTCCCAAAAACTCAAAACAAGTGCAGAATAGGATGTTTGACATTTGCAGAGAAAATTTGGTAAGTTTTTCATGGGCACAACCCACATACTCAATTCTACTGCTCATCTTACAGATGCATTTTCTTTACAAATGTGGCATTATTAAATAGGGAAATACATTGGCTTTCCAACTATATAAGGTGTATTGCTATAAAGCACCTGCGATGGACTGGTGACCTGTCCAGGGTGTACCCTGCCTTCACCTGAAACACTGCTGGGATAGGCTCCAGCTCACCCCACGACCCCTAATGGGAACAAGCGGTACAGAAAATGGATGGATGGATGCTATAAAGCATTATAGCAACAAAGAAACACATAAATTTCCTTTTTTTTAAATTAATTTTACATTTCTGTCTGTCTCCTTTCTTGAGTTAGTTGAATTAACTGAATAGTCAAGACAACCATGTAATAAAGTGTAATTATAGCTAAAAGATCGGTCATGCGTATGACACTTTTATTGCACACAGTAGTAACCCAACATATTTAATGTCTTGTCTTATCAAATTTACTTAAGTGAATGTGTGCTCATTTCTGCATTTCAGCCCTGCAACACTTGGTACACCAGATTTTTACCACTTTGCAATGCAATGCTTTTCCTTCACACAACAGTTAAATGCATAATGGGTTTGAGGAAGTCATGAGCTTTTTAGTTGTTTTATTTTAAATTCTTTCTTTAAACAACTTGGCAACAGCACGAAGTTGCTGTTTTTGCAGTATTCTCCACATATTGTCTACTGGGGGCAGATCAGGATTAAAATTCAGTACCTCTATCTACTTCTTCTGTCTTTACTTTTGCAGAAAAGAGTTTTACACTGTCTTTTTGAAAAATGCATGGATGTCCACAGATGAAATGTCAACGTGAAGGCAGCAAAAGTTGGTCTACAATCTCAGTTAAATTTTTTTTACAATAATGCTGCCATCACAGAAGTTCAAAGGAGCTTTTTCCCAGGGTGCTGATACATTTATACCAACACAGACTCCCTTTTTTGTTGTTAGTTGCTGCTTGATTGGTTGTTAGCAGTCTAGACGGGTCTTTTTGTTTTGTTTTGAAGCACATTATGTATGTTTCTCTGCCTATGTGGTAATGCCGGCTATTGATGAATGTCAGTTCTTGGTGCATTGCTGTCAGAGAAATTTAAGATGATCATGAGTAATGCCTTTGCCCAGTTGAAATCCCCTGATTGCTTAGATTATTTACCTTTAATTGATTCTGCTTTTGTACAAAATCATGGTACCGGTTAACTGTTAACATCACCTAATTGAAATAACATAGTTATATTGTATTACTTGCCTGAATTTACTCCATCCCAACTTTTTTTTCATTGTTTTTCAAGCTTGAAATGTCACCTGAAATTTAGCATATTGAGTAAATACTGTCTGTGTTAACATAACAATAAAAGTAAATAAAAGAATCTGTCCTTTAGCAGATTCCATACAATCCCAATGTTTCCTTAATTCAAGTTGCAATTCTTATTTGGACCTAGATTAGTTCAAGTTAGATATTTTGTCACCCTGATACAAAGCCAAGGGGTGTCCCCATGTTTCCAGTTTTTATAGTAAACTAATAAAAGCAGCTGCTTGCTGTAGCCTCTTATTTAAGGAGCAGATATGAGCATGATATTGATCTTCTCTTTCAACTTTACTTTAGCTACTGCAGATTACGGGATCAATGTAAAGCGACAAGAAAGAGAGAGCAAATTAAAAGGTGTGAGTCCTGGTAGTCTTTGAACAGCTATGTATTTGGTCCCGTTTTGAAGCTGCTGAGAGCCCCAGCCCTTAGAAGAAATAAGAGAAAAAACAGAGCTCTCCAAGCTGCTAGAAGGGAACCGCTCTGCGTCTGTTCTGAGCTAAATTTGGCCCTCTTGTATCTATGTGGATTGTGAGGAGTCACTAGTACATCTCCACAGGCATTTAAGGGCACAAACATACTTGTACAGATGTAAATGCACTCTATATACTACATGCATAAACAAACACACAAATGCACGCTACCTCACACAAGAGGGTGCAAATAGGAGTCTGTGTTCCCTGTGATGAGCAGCCGCAGTGCTCCTACTGCTGCTGCTCCTAATGTTGAATACAAATTGCAAGCTCCAATTGTCTTCTTGTTTGCTTCATTGCCTCACACGGATTGCAACTTAAGAGTGTGCTGCATGACTTGTCATATGTTGCAATTATATACTATGATGAATCCCTTATTCTTAGAACAATTGTGTAACTACACACTCAAACTGTTTTCTGTTGTCTGTTTGTCATGTAGGCACATATCTGATTATCAAAATGTGCTTGTGTTTTTTCCCCCTCTGAAATAGGGAGCAACACTGAGCTCCATAGATCCTTGCATTTTCTCTCCTAAGTGCAGTAGCTTCAAAGTTGCATATGCAGTAATGACAAGGGACCTATCCTATGCTGCTGTTGGCTGAAGCAGCATAACACCCCATGAAGAGTATCTGTCCGTAAGACAGAATAGCAAGGAGAGGGTTGTCAGAAACCATTTTGTAAACCTTTGATAAACCCAGCAGGCCACCGAACAGTGCTGTTTTATGTCAGTAAACTGTACCACAGACCTGAAACTCTATATCTGAAATTCAGAATGCTTTTTTCATTATTTATCAACAGCAATTTTGTTTAATTTGGGACTCTGCCATGTATTTATAATGTCTTTTGTAATTAATTTTTAAACATCTTTTAAGCTTCATTTTTTTGCCTTTTGAAACTACAACAAAACCAAACACTAACATTCAGTGGTGTCCGCCAAAAGCTTTTTACTTTATATGTTCGGCAAAATATCACAGATATTCAAAGAAGGAATGCAGCCCCACCTAATCCACAGTATAATATAAAAACTGCAATATTTTGTCTGATTTCCCTCTCTGTCAGTTTTATGTATTGTTGTGGGATCCTATTCCATTGATTACTTCAAAGATGAACTATCAAATACCAAAAACTCACAACCGTTCCCATGGTAACAGATAAAATGCTTCTGGCAATCTTCAGCACAGACTAGATGTGCATCGAGGATGTAAACATAAAAAGAAAAAAGGGATTCAGGCTGCAGTGTACACTTCTACTTTCCTTTAGACAAATGATTGGTTTCCTAATTGAAGGTATTTGAGGTGTAAACAGATGGAAATGTGCATGAATGCCAGGGTCTTCCTTTTGCTGCGAAAGCTCATCAGGCATGTCTTCAATGCAAAGAGAATTTTTGACAACCAAATAGATATTGAGGTCAATATAAAGGGTGGTACATTCATTTTTTTCACTTCAATTTGATTTCTTCGTGATGCAATATTTCTTCTCTTTCTTCACCTTCTCAACCCCATTCCCACATTTGCAGCTCCACCCAAAACGATCCAGCAGCTACCGTTGGTAAAGTTAGAGACTTGGCTTCTTTCCGAAGGCACTTCCGGATGGGTTTCATGACCATGCCTGCCTCCCAGGACCTGTCTCCTCACACCTGTGCCTCTGCCATGGCACCACGCTCTCAATCCTGCCATGCTGTTGGTGCCGGGGATACAAGCCTTGAGAATGGAGATTACTTAGAGACTCAATCTCAACATGGCTGTCGCTGCCCCCCAGCAAAACCCAAACGCCACCCGAGTACTCGCCTTAGTTCCTCATCGGCTGACAGCAGAGGACCTCCTGAGGCCCCACCACCGCCTCCACCCTCTCATTCACAGAACAAACACTCAGAGAAGAAAAACTGTAAGAAATGTGGTTTGAGGTGCATTTTCTTCAGAGGAATTTACCTCTGTTCTTGACATTTCTTTTTTTTTTTATCTCTTACAGCTATGAAGAAATCTGACTCTGGGGAAATTGGAGCAAAAAAGGTGCCTCCTTTAAAACCCAAGAGAAGTCCCAGCACCCAGCTTACCTTCGACCCTCTTCCTCCACGTGTGCCTCCTTCTGCTACATCAATGCCCTTTCAGGCAGCAGACTCTCAGATTCAGACAGGAGATGGAGAAGATGAGCCTGTATATATAGAAATGGTGGGCCAAGTGTTCACCAGAGACAGCCAGACAGCCACACCTCATCCTGTCACCCCTGTGGCCACCACACCAGACTCTGACTCAGACCAGAGTGAGGCAATCTATGAGGAGATGAAATACCCTCAGCAGGCGAACAGAGAGTCCCAGAGACACTTCCCTCCTAAACATGAGAAACTGAAATCCTCAAAACACTTCCATGTCACCCCATCCTCCTCTAGCAGCTCTTCTTCTCTGCCACGCCCTTCCTCATCTTCCCCATCCTATTCTAAGCCTAAAGCCACAGTGTCAATCTCTCATTCTTCTCCTCTACCTTCCTCGACATCTTCCACCCCTATATCCCAGGTCCTCTCCACCAGTCCCCACACGCCACGAGCTCCTACTCCTTATTTGCTGCAAGGGAGTAGATCTGAGCCAGAGTCCAACACAAAGATCCCAGCCCCTTTTCCCAATCTTCTACAGCACCGGCCCCCACTTCTTGCCTTTCCTCAGCCTGCAGCTGCCTCCAGTGGAGTCGGGGTGCAAACCAAGGCATCGGCTTCTTCTAAAATGGGAACTCAAGCATCCAGTGCAACAACTCAAGCCAGCACCTCCTCCTCAACTTCTAGTAATGTTCCTGTTTCTCTGTCAGGGTCCAAGGAATCATCAGGAGGAAATGCAACACAACAGGACAAACATAGCAGAGAAGCCCAATTAGCCCCTGCACCTGGATTAAGAGCTAGGAGTCACTCAACACCACTACCTCCCTCTTCCAAATCCACTTCTCCCTTTTCCCACCACCATCACCACCCTCACCATCGCCCCTCCCATTATCATCACTATCGCAAGCCAGATAGAGGAGACTCCCCTGCTCCGACCAAGAGCAGCTCTCAGAGTTCAAATCAGGCCACAGTCCAGACACAAACTAGTACCAGCAAGGAGGGCAAGTCTGTTAGCTTCTTCTTGAAATCTGAAAAAGGAGAGAGGGATAAAGAGAGGGACAAGGATAGGGACAGGGATCGAGATAAAGAGAGGGACAGGGGTAGAGACAGGGACAGGGAACGAGACAGAGACAAGGAGAAGGACAGAGACAGGGACAGAGATAAAGATAGAGACCGTGATAGAGAAAGAGACAGGGATAGGGATAGAGATGGAGGACCACACTCATTACCAATAGAAAGCGTTACGACCAGTAGCAGCCAAACGCCTCAAAGCAGCACCAGCTCCACACCAACGCCATTATCCTCATCCCAGCGTCCTTATTCTCGCCCACATCTTCGCTCTCACACTCCTCATGGTCTGCCAGCGTACAAGCCTCCCTCCTCAGACAGCCCCCTGCTGTGGACCTACCCCTCCGGTGGTTTCAGGAGACCGCCAGCATATGAGAGCTTGAGAGGCAGCTCTCAGACTCCATCTCTACAACAGCCCCTGTCTCTTACTGGTGTAGGTGAGGGAGCATCTAAAAGCAATGGAGGATCTTCGTCACTCCAGTCGAAAGTTGGCTTTATGCCCTGGGACAGCAGTGGCAGCTTAGCTGCAGATGAAGGGTCATACTGGCCTATGCAGAGGAAACTGTCTTTTAGCCATGGGAGCAGAGAGACAGAGAGTAAGTCAAAAGTTTGAAGTGCAAATGTCATAATGAAAAAAATGATGTCTTTAAAAATTATTTCTTATCTTAAAATAAATCCCTCACTTTCCTTCCCCCTTCAGAGGATGAAGGACAGGCCTGGAATGGCAGTGCTGATGCTCTGTTAAGGATGGATAAAGATGACCTTGGAATGGGGTCTAGAGGAGGCCACTCAGGCATCCCAGTCCATTTCGGTGGTGGCACCAGCAGGGGTCTCAGTCACACTGAGTCCTTGGCAGGTGTTGATAACGCCCCAGGATTTAGAGCTCTGCCCAGAGCAGGACTACCTCTTCCCTGCCAGACTTTTCCTGCCTGTCGCAACGGAGGTAAGCTAAATGCTGTCAACTTTAGCATCCTCTTTAAAGTCCTTGTCCTTCTTGAGCTCCTTCTACATGTGGAAGGCTAGCGTGATGTTGATCCTCTTTTTTTTTTTTTTTTTGTATTGTCTGGCCATGCTGCCTTTTAAGTGTCCTTGTTCACTTTCTTGGTGATGGTAAAAATGGCTCCTATCCTGCTACTGCTGCATATGCATGGTCCTGCATTTTTGTCAAAAACAATTTAACAGATTTTCCAACTTGCCAGGGTAGTAAGCCTCTCTTGTTTATCTTCTCCCCCTGCGTCTCAATCACTGTGCACTGGCTTGCATGGATTCCACGTTAGTGCTATATGTCCCTTGCCAGCAGCTGTAATTTAAAGATGGCAGACCGCCATGGCACTTCCTTACTAGCTTACCCGTCATATGCATAATCTCCATTCCCAGAATGCTGGTCTCCTTGTGGTACCTAGGATTCAGAAGACCAGAATGGGAGGCAGATTTTTTCATTTTCAAGCCCCTCTTTTATGGAACCAGACATAATAAGACTTAAAACATATCTATTTGAGAAAGCTTTCTTCTATTTTTTCTGTTTTGGCCTCTCTGGCATTCCGGTATTTTTATTTTTATTGCTATTATTGTTGTGTTCTTTTATTGCTTTTGTTATTTGAAACATTTTTGATTGTTCTTATATGCTTGATAAAGTGCAATTAAAATAATGTTTAAATGAGTTGAGTTATTTAGAGTTCCTATAACGGTAATTTTGTAGTTTGGGTTTTAAACTTGGACACCTTCTTGTTCTTTTAGTCCTTGTAAGACATCAAATGGGACTTTGACATGTCAGAAATTTAGGTAAAGAAGGATATAGCCATTCAAGAAGTGGAGGAAAATGTGTCCTTTTTGTAAATAAACTGTTGAGTTTATTTGTGGTGGTGCAAATATCTCTCCCAAAAATGTATATGTGTGTGCTCTTTTTTGGTCAAGTATAAATAACTAGTCATTGTTAAAAAGTGGATAATCTGATTTAGGTGAAACATTAATCGTTCATAAGTTTTAAAGAAAATATAATTGTTTAATAGCTTAGATATAATTACAACTGATTACACATTGGCACTGTCTTAATTCACAGGTGTAGTTGGACATTAAAAGCTCTGTCTTTTATATTCTTCTGTTCCAATTAGCAAGCACACATTGTAACGTTTGTTTCCTCACAGAAGTGGGGCGGCTGGGCCGCTCCTCCTCTGCTGCTGGAATGAGGCAAGTGGGTGGAGGAGACGTCCAGAGACAAAGCAGTCTACCAGCCAGAGAAGCCCTAAATCAGGTGAATATATAACATCAGGCTTTATAACTGCAAAGACCATAAGCTTCAAACACTGTATATTTTCAAGTGAACATTAATATTGTTTTCATTTTTACTTCCCTCTTCTGCTAGAGACAGTGCTCCTCCAGACCTATTTATAGCTGGTAGATGTGCCCACTGAGCAAAATAAGGTTTTGCCTCTAAGGGGGAAAAGGTGTATGATGTTGGTTAATATGCAGTCAGTAAATTAAAGAGTAATGTGGATATGAGAACATGCTGAACTGTGTTAAGGAGGGGTGAACTGCAGTTTTCTACGAGTACAATTTTCCCCGTTTCTGGCTCCATAGCAAGTGCTGACGCAGTTCGAATGTACTGCAGAGATAGTCTGCATGCAACTGACTGGCCCTCCCTCAAACTGTGACAGAAGCAGCAACACTGCATCCTTGTGACTTTCCATAGGAACTGCAGCTTTGCTCTGATTGTCACTACTAGCCACACTGCAGTGTCAATACAGGTTTAAAATTTCAGAGGCTACTATGTCATAAAATTCTGCTCAGAATCACTGAAGTTATTGTTTCCTATATGCAGCTGCATGGTATGGCCCTGCCTCAAACACCCTGCAGTCCCGGTGGTCCCAGCGTGTCTCGGCAGCAACAGCATCTCCAGCTTCACCAGCAGCAGCTGCAGTTGAAGCAGCAACTCCAGCAGCTTCAGCAACAGCACCACCTGCAGTTGCAGTTTCAACAGCTTGCCCAGTTGGCACAGGGACAGCCTTCTGTCAGTGGGGGAACCACCCTGTCCTCAACGCAGACCCAGAGAGACGGCAAGCTGCTGGAAGTCATTGAGCGAAAACGCTGTCTGTGCAAGGAGATCAAGGCCCATAGGCGCCCTGACAAAAGCCTGTGTAAACAGGACAGCATGCCCATTCTCCCTAGCTGGAGACGGACACCTGAACCACGAAAGACTGGCACACCACCCTGCCAGAGGCCACAGGCTGTCGTGTGGGACACAGCTATATGAGGTGGAAAGATAGGCCAATCCCCAAAACACATAGATGAGCAGAAGATATTTGAAAAAATAACAGTGAAGTGGAGATGATAACCAGAAAATTCACGAGAACGTTCTGGTGACATGATAACCACAAGGACAAGAGAGACTATGGACGAAGACAAAAACACTCACTTCTTCTGTACTCTTCTTGTTATACAGACTGAGCTGAAAATGGGAATTAAGGAGACTTGGAACTTGTTTGTGAAAACAAAACAACCACCAAAAAAGGCTGATAAAGACGTGAAGAGAAATTAGTACTACAATCAGTCAGAATTAGTTTCTTATGAAGCTGTTTTTATCTGCTATGTACTACGTACAACACTGACGTGTTCTATTTGCCAATGATTTTTGCCACAAACACCAGTATTATCGCTACAAAAAAGGACAGCCACTAAATATTAACGAGTGGGTTGTTTACTGAGATTGGTTTTGCCAAATTTCCTCCTGACTACTTGAGACATAATTAAATTGCATATTTTTTTTCCAAATCACAAGCATAGAAATAACTCTGTGGATGAGAGAAGGCAAGACACATAGATAAGTTATTGAAGTGTTTCTTGAAATTGTGAATGTATATGAGATGTTTTGGTATCAATAGATTGTCATTGTGGATGCAAATAATCATCACTGAGAAGTAAAAGCTACCTACTGTATCCGTTTGCATATTTGTAATGTAAATCTATTTACTTTCTAAACATTTCTGCAATTTTATAGCAATATTCTCCCACCGCTGGAGAAACATAATTAAAACTTGTGTCAACTAGCCTAACATACATATCTAAGACTTGGAAAAAGTCATATTTACTGTGTCATTCTCTGCATGTCATGATAGACATACAGTGTTGTAAAAGAAAAAGAAAAAAAAATAGAAATGTGTGTAGAGATGATCATGTCAGACTTTTACATACAGCAGATCTTCACTTATATGTGGTTGTAGAAAAAGAGGAATATGTTGCCGCAGGGTGTGGTGAGAACAAGTGGCACAGTGCAGTCCAGCCAAATACAGATACAGTTCAATGGTACAAAAAAAATAATCATTCATACTTATCCACAGTTGCACATTAGAGATTGTTCTACCACACAGTGATACCAAGCAATGACACCCATCAACACAGACTGTGCAATACGGTGCAACTGATGAGACTGTGATTATTGATCACCTCAAATTGAATGCTGGAACAGTCTGCACAAAGCATCATATATGCTTAGGAGAAATAAAACCCTAATGTAATGTAAATAGATATGTACAACTGTATTGAAAATGTAGCAATTATTTCCATTTTCATACTTGTAATCAATACATATTATGTAGCATATACTGTATAAACATAACTTTGTTCACGTTTTTTTCTAAAATAATGAAGTACTTTATCTGCTGCCTCCAGTCCATGAATTACTTAGAGTTCTACTAATAAACAGTAAACCCTCTAAAGAAAGGCACAGGCCAACAGTTGTTTATTCAAATTTATGCAAGATTCCCTTTAAGCTCTGTTATCTATTTCTTTAAGGCCTGTTTTCTACATTCTATTTTATTTATGTACAGATTTTCACAGCTCCACATTTTTTAATACTTTGCTGCTATCTTGAATTTATGGTATTGTTCATTCAATGCCATGGCGTTACCATGGCAAACTTGATTAATATAGTGCTTATTGTTACTTAATTCTTTTTTCTCTAAAAGCCACATAAAATGAAGTTTGTACCTTAAAGAGTCTGCCCTCCTGTAATAGTATTAAGGCGCTTGAATGTTGTTGTTGTTTTATGATAGTACCAAACTGTACACAACAGTACATCTGGTGAAAAGAAGACCTATCTAAATGTTTGAGAGTCACTGCTTGGCCTTTTTTTTTTTGTTTGTTTGTTTTTGTTTTTTCTACCTCGCGTTTGAGAGGTTTTCAAGCTTACTGAGTACATTTTCAAACAAACCAAGGTTGGATTGAGGGGAAATGGGCAAGTGCAATGCATGCAGAGATTCCTTACACTGAAATGTTCCAGTGAGACCTACTATTGTGCCCAGTTTAATTTCAAATACCAGGTAATCACTTTACTATGATTCCTTTTCACACACTGATACAAAATCCAAGGTAGGCTATAATTTCCAAAATAGTTTACAGAAGCTGTTGGTTTTGTGTGTCTTCTGAAACAGTGGCCGTTATATGAGTGCCATACTATATTGATATGGTAAGATACGGTGTACCTTGGAAATCACTGTAGTGCTATATTTGCATTGATATTGTCATTGAAAATAAATTTTATATAATGAACTTTACACAACAAACAAAGGTGCTCCATGTTTAATGTCACATGTTGATTTTTACTACAGCCAGAGGGGAAGTGAACATCATGTTCCCGCAGCATTCCTGCAATACCGTTTTCCTCCAGGTGAGGGCTCCCTTTGCCCTCCACTTGCCCTGCTGTGGCTCCATACAAGTGATGATATACTACTTCAATGTTAGCACGCGTGAACTGACTGAGACAACCCCCATAGTTTTAAGTTTAATATTGTTGATTTTTGCATACTGTTTCCTTCTTACCTTTTAATTCTTTTTTTCTTTTTTGTAACTACAAAATGAATTTTAAGTGAGGCTTTCTGAAAGTCTTGAAAGTTATGAAATAAAAATAAACTTAAATATTTTTTACCTTGCAGCTGAATGAATTATGCAGCCCAAACGGATAATTAAGAGAACAATAACATACACTCCGCGTGGAAATATCAGATGATTATCTTGTTGATATTTGTGTTGAGGGCTTCAGAGTCAATGGAGCAGTGCCCCAACCCCCCCACACACCACACAACCCCACCACCCCCCCCCCCACCCACAACAAACACCAGAAAAGCAGTTGGG
>JBAMHW010000017.1:7390883-7403957 GCA_037177495.1 Rhadinocentrus ornatus
TCTAGCTGATAGACAGGTGTTCAAATACTTATTTGCAGCTGTATCATACAAATAAATTGTTAAAAATTCATACATTGTGATTTCAGGATTTTTTTTATTATGTCTCTCACAGTGGACATGCACCTACGATAAAAATTTCAGACCCCTCAAAGATTTCTAAGTGGGAGAACTTGATAAATAGCAGGGTGTTCAAATACTTCGTTTCCTCACTGTATATATACACCACAAGCCTGAATAACTATTTTGGAGCCTGTTCTTCACTTAAGGACTTCTAAAATATTTATGCTATAAAACTAGTTTCTACTAGTACTATGGTGTGTGTGTGTGTGTGTGTCTAATATATATGTAACCAAATTTTATGTAAAATAATAATATATATGTAAAATTTTGTAACCAAATTACAGCTACTGTTACTGTTCTTTATTCAGCAAATATCCACAAACTGAATAATGAGTCCACAGAGGTAAATGTGTCACACAGAGCAGATAATAGGTAGAGTCAGTACCAGAGCACTTGAACTTCTGCTCGATCGCACTTAACCTGACATTACATGACACAGTTTAATGGCATTTAAGTGTAAAATATCATATTATTGGATTAGATTATGTTATCTGTTTGTTTGCTTTTAAACAGGCACATTGAGTCATTCTTGTTATCTAAATGTTTAATTCTGAACATGATACAAAATGTTCTAATATATATGTAACCAAATTATATGTAAAATAATAATATATATGTAACCAAATTACAGCTACTGTAAAGCACGACATTGTTCTTTATTCAGCAAATATTGATTTTTGTGTAATGCCTCATTATTCACAATAGATTGGCCCCGATGACAATTTTAAAACTATGGCGTCTGGACTCTGAGGTAGCATACTAAATCAAGGATTATCATTTACATTTAAACAAGCAATGGTTTTGAGGTACAAACAACAATAATAATTGCAACCACACATGGGCCAAAGCAGGAACAAAAACATTACTGTTTTTTTTGTTTTTTTTTTGTTTTTTTGCACAATTTGATGGAATAAAAAAAAAAAAGCCCTATGACGTGTTTTAGTCCAGGTGTTTATAGCCCTACCACTGTATAACCCCTTTGTTTATTAATACACAGCCTGTATTCATCATCAGCTGCCTTAAAGTGCTTCTAAGTTAAGTAGGTGACATATCATTGAAACAAAACCAGAATGGCAGAGTAAAACTGACTTAGAGTTAATTGATTGTTGATCTAGCACTTTTGTTAACAAGATAAGTTTGACCAGAAAATAGAATGTGTTTTCTTTATAGGTTTACAGCTTCTTTGTGGTCATAAATGATGGTCAAATGTGTGTTGGAAAAGATACCATGATAACAATACAAAACATGGTATAATAGCAACTATGGCAAGTCCAGCATGCCATTTTCCTCTAGGGCTTTTTGTGTCCTGTCATAAACTTCCCCAATGGCCTTAACCACTCTGTTGAGCACCATGCTCAGCTCTTCCTGGTTATGCACACACACCAGTCTGAAAAAAAATCCCCTCTCTGGCATTGCAATAAAGGCTAGTTCGGCAGCCTTGCGGACAAACCAGGTGTGGTGGGCTGAGAGGGTGCTCTGGTAGGCTTCACGACAGAGCTCTGAGGGGCTCCTGATTCGGCCGGCCACCGGTGTCTCAGCGAGCTTCTGAAGGAAGAGCTTCAGCCAAAGCAGAGCTCGATGCAGGCGAAGAAGAGTCCGACATCCAGAGTCTGTCTGGTGGTGGAAATCAACCAAGCCTCGATTTAGCTCCACCCAGATCATAGAGCGCACAGAGTGATATGCGTCTGTGTAACGTGAGGCCTTTAAATCATTCTTTTTCTCTGAGTGTGTGTTCAGAGAGTTTATTGAGTGTGCATTCAAGGCAAGCTCTGCTTCAGGATTGTCCTCAGACAACAGGGCTAATTTCCGGATTAAGGAGGTCTTAGTTTCTATCTCTTTAGATATCAGACCCACCATTGGGCCCAGAGCGTCCATGAACCTGGAACATTAACACAGAACAGGTTGAATCATCGTACATAGTCCAGACTCGCTCTGGCGGCTGTAAACAAATTTATCTCTCTCACTATATTGCAGTTTTGTCTGATGATCTTACTTCATGAGCTCATCCCAGCTGGACAGATATGGTTTAAGTAGCACATCAGAAGTGTATGCTGGAGAAGCCAGCAGGTGGGAGAGCAGCACCGACACCTGGAAGGTCTGGCCAGGGCACAGTGAAAGGACATGTGGACCCTCAACCACTTCTGCCCCACTGCTGTTGGACAGCTGGGGAAGCTTATGAATGGGGGATGGGAGGTGAAGCAGGTAGCAGGAGGACAGATAAAGAAGGACAGCTAATGAGATTTATTCATTCACTGCACATCTGCTTCCCCAAATCAGTCTTATAACATTTAAGCAAAATAATAATTTCTATATAACTTGTTTGTACTTACCTTATTTCCCTGATTATAACCTTTTAAACAAGACTCCCAGTGGTAATCCAAACCTCCCTCTGCGGTGAGACAGTAAAGAGGAACATGATGAGCAAGTCCTACAGTCAGATTACATAATGTTATTCTTTATGGTCTCAAATAATCATAAAATGCATGGTATAAATAAAGCCTGAATGCAATGAATTATAACTATTGCAGTTCCATGTTTAACAGAAAATGTCACAAAGGCAAAATATGAAATGCAGAATTTTATAAATATGCTTCTGTTTTGTTTTAAAATACTGTATTTGTTGACTTTGAATTTGATGTAAACAATATGTTCCCAAAATGTTAGAACAGGGCCAATAAAAGACTAAAGATTTAGGTTTACAAAAGCTTACCGAGTGGAGCAGCTCACTTTTAAAAAGGTTAATAAGACACTGGTAAGTAGCATGACTAAACAGAGAAGGACCCCGGTGAATATCAAAGGAGTTCATCTTTAAAGTTCCAAAAATCTGGAGAAACCTCTAATACTGCCATGCTGTAATCTTTCTTCTAACTTTCAAAAAGCAAGAAAAAAAATCCAGTGCATGGGCTTAGGAACACCTCTGAAAACAGCTTCCAGTTAAACAGTTTGCATCCACTCTTAGGCATTGAAAAGCCAGAAAAAGAAGAATCTTGAAATGGGTTCCAGACTATGAGTCCTAGCTTGTTATAGATGACCTGAGAAGAAATGAAAAAGTGTCCCACTTTTAGGAAATTATAGACACAGTTTCCTCTGGCCTAGAGAGTATGGCAACCAACTGCCTTGTTAGTAGCTTACAGTTAAAAATCAGCATCTGTTCCGGTGTGAGGGTGCATTAATGCACATGAGGGTTAACTCAAATATACTTGGAGGCAGCATTTCGGCTGAATGATGTTTACAGTTTGGAACTACTTTTACTGGCATACTGTCTTTCTTTGGAAAGACATTGCTCAAAACAGCTGTTGAAAACCCGTGTGACTTTTCTTATCAGTGTGTTTTGGGATCTCAGACAGGCACAGTGCAATATTCTTGCTCTTTTACTGTAGCACTGCTTTGGGCCTGTGTTAGCTCCTGTGGGAAAACTTCTGCTGTGTTTAGCAGGTTGTCACCAGTTGTGTTTGTTGACTATTAGGTGCTGTAGATCTAATGTACTACTGGGTTGAGCAAAACAATTCACTTGTGGTCCAGACAGTAAAATGAGCTGCAGTTTCTTCAGACCACACCAATATTATATTACAGAAACAATACTAATTTAGGCTACTTGGAAGGACCTAAGAGTTCTCACTTTCATAATAGTTCATTACCAAGCTGCCATTTAGCAACTTATTTTATCCAGTAAACAGTAAACTGATTATGAAAAGGCTGAACCGCTGTACTCCTACATCCTACTTCCTGATTATTTTAGGTTAGGAATTAGATCATATTGTATAGTATATGAAGAGAAGCATTCTTAGGGGAGTAAATAACATTCCCCTGAAAACAGGAGGAGTTTTAATCAATTTCAAGCTCTTTTTTGCTTATACCAAAGCAAACCCAGTAATGAAAGCACTTCTATGCTACTATGTAGATAATCTACAGGGTTGAGGCCTTCTGTTTTTGATAGAACATTCTGTTTACTGACAGGAATATACTATGATTAGTGCCAAAAAAAAGTCAAGAGAAAGTCTTTTCGTTATGGACAAAAAAAAAACTAATCGTTGAACTTCATAACTGACTGCCTACTGCGTTAGTTCAAAGATGGATGCATAAGGCTCCATCTGAAAACCAGGACTGGTACTTAATCAAACTGGACAAAGAGATCATATAGTCTCAGTTAGAACATTTCTAAAATTATTATTTTGAACCTTTTTCAGGGCTACATTTATAGAATTTCTTTATATGTAGATATTTTCTACATAAAAACAAGGATGCAAGGATGAGATTTTTCAACAAAGTTGTAAGTTTATCTAAATGAAAACACAAGCGAAATAATTAACATCAGTGAAACAGAAACTGTGTTATAATTTGCAGCCACTGCACCATGTGACACAGTCCTGATGTGGAGTTAAATGCATTCCAAACAGGGGAGATTAAACAGATTAATAGTACGACACCAAAATGAAAATGCACACACTAACAAAGAAATACTCACGTAGCCAAAGCGAGCCTAGAAACAGCAGCAGAACTAAGATAGCAGCAGCAGCCTTGCTCTTCACACCCATATTGAAGTCCAGTTGATGCCTGCCAGTTTGTTTCTGTTCTTTTTCTGTTCGTTTATCTTTTAATTCCTCTGTGTCTCACATGAGTGCTTGTCCCCTTGTACTGGCTGTCACCACAATTACTCTGGACCAGACCCCTGCCTTTGACCCCAATTCCTCTTAAACCCATCATTCTCCTCCCCAAAACCTCAAATAAAAAGTTCTGTCCACCATTTTACCTCAGAAATCCTCTGTGAAAGTTTAAGTCTGTTAGTTCAATAATTTTAAGCTGGTATTTACTTCTGTTTTCCCTCCTCTCTTGAATTTGCATCCCTCCTCAGTCCTGCCTTTGTCCCTAACAGATTGTGGAGCAGCCTGCCTCTGGTCGTCTTGCTCAATCTGAGGGTCCAGAGATCAGCTGAGTGTGGCCACTAACTGATAAAAACTGCCAGCGCAGCTTGTCTGCCTGTCTGCTTCAGATTCATCCTCTGTATATGCACTGTATTCCTGGTCAGCTCGGGTAAACACGTGCACTTTGCCTCTCCTCCCCTACTACTCTCCCTCCTCCCTTTTCCCTCCTCTCACTCTGTCTTTCTGTCTTTCTATAACTGATTTATAGACACCATAAAGAGCCCAATCATAACCTTACAACAGTGCTGACAAACTCTTCTCAAAACATGTTGGTTCATAGGAGGTAACTTGAGTAATTAATTCCTGTGTAAAGGTCATGACAACCCAGAGTGACCCTCTATTGAGCCATTTTAGTTAAAAAAAAAAAAAATTTGTTTGATGGCTGAACAGAGAGGGATGATACCAATGCATCTTTGTCAATTGCTTACCAAGTTAATCCAAGCTAAGGATTATAAGGAGTAAAGGTGACTAGACAAAGGAATTAGTCTATTATTAAAAAAGGATATTAATTTTCCTTTTGTTCTGCTCTTGGTTTGAGGCAGTAATTTAAATATATTATTCTGGACTTCTAAATACAGCCTATTGAATTACTTCATTTTAATACTTAAGCATAAAGTTAGTTAAACTGATGTATTGATGTGGCTTATAAATGAGTGTTCACATTATTATCACCTCTGATATGAGTGATAAGAATTGGAAACCGAGGGATTGGTCCCTATCAGTGCTGCTGCTATGAAGGTGATGGGGGAGGTGTGCAGACATTGAAGTTCATGCTCAAGCCAAACCACATGTGTGCTCATGAAGAAGGACTTAACAATGGTATTTTCCTGCAGAGGAGCGGGAAAAAAGTGAAAGCAAGGCCATTCATTACTAGGCTGGTAGGGGGCTGGTCATGGGGCTTTTATTCAGCGCAGCCAAAGAATGATCCTGCCTGAAACAGGCAGCAACTGACAAGGGGAAGCTGAAGGAAAACCTGTGATTGATTCAAATGCTTTGACTTCACATAGTAATTACAATGCTTTTATAAGCATTATGGAACAGCACACATTTTGAAAGAGATGCTAAAAGTAGTTTGTGTTTAGCAAAAAAAGCTGTCAGCTGCAAAGCTCAGCATGGCGTAAAACTGCTATAGGCTCAAACACACAAATTCATGCTCAAGTCAGTCTATTCATATAGGCTCAGTAGAGCAGGAAAATGCTATTTTTGTTCCTGTCAGACACCATCATGCTAGATTTTCCTGTAAGTTGGCTCCACTGTATGAGTGGAGCCGATCCACATCGAGAGAGTCAAACCACAGCACCAAGATTACTCATAGAATCATCCCAGATTTCAATAAAACTATAACAAGTACAAATTCATCCACTTTTTGACAAAATCGCGAATTGAGATAACAGCAAAAGTCACACAAATAGACCAATTATACAATGATCATTGTGTTGCATGGTCTCGGTTTACGAGCCACCAAGCCTTTCATCCATTTTCAGTATATGCTTATTAAAATGCAGGGTTGCAGAGGGGGCCTGTTCCATGACATCCTGGAAAGGTCACCAGTCCATCACAGGACTAACACAATGAGACAAAATAACCACTCATGTTCACATTCCTAGGGACAATTTAGAGACACCTAACCTAATCTGCCTTTTTATTTATTTTTTTCTTCTTCTTTTTTTTTTTTATTTTTACTGTGGGAGGAAACAGTAGGGTACCTGAAGAGAATAATGTCCCAGGAGAACACGAAAACTCTACACATAAAGATCCCAGTCGAGGAACCGTCTTGCTTTCAAGTGATGGTGTTAACCACACCAGCTCCACACCACTAAACAACAAGTATGATTAAAACATATAAAATGAAATATTATGATAGCACCTTAAACTTGAAAAGAAAAGGCGAATCACCAAGAATTAGGCAAGAAAGGCATTAATCAGTGATAACAAAGAGGCCAAAGTCAGGAACTCTAAAGGCAACAATTATATTGTCTTGGAATGACCTAGTCAAAGCTCAGACAGACCTCAATCTGATTTGGTATGACAAGATTATTGTATACCAGCAGAATTCATCCAGCTTGAAAGAGCTAAAGCAGGTTTGTCTTGAGAATTGGATCAAAATCTCAGTGGCTACTTGTGCCAAACCTATAGAAAAGTGCATGACACTTATAACTTTAATTTAAGAAAGGTAATTCTAGTATTGACTTTGGGGAGTCAAACAATAGAAAAAAACAAAATAAAACAAACAAAAAAGAAAAAACAAACAGACAAACATCACATAAAAACAGAAAAAAACAGGGTTTAAGGCAACAAAGTAGGAACATTTCAAGAAAGGGTGACTTTTGCTAGTCATCCTCAGACTTGGTGCAGACTGTTAAAGAAAAACAACGGAACAAACAAATCAATTTAAGGCCTGTTAATGATTCGTCTGTGTTGAAATCTTTATCAATCATCTCACAGTACGATTTAAAGTTCTGTTTAATAGAAGCCATACCAATTGCTTCAAACCCTTGCTAAACATTTCTCTGAACATTTTAAGTTATTAATTGCTATGATTTGAACTATTCTTCTGAATACATTCATGGATGTCTATCAGGGCCAGTTTATAAAAAAAAAAAACAACCCCAAAAAATCAGTGTCATCTCAAATTAACATACAGCCCCTGGTCCAATAAAAAAAAGTCCACAGTACTTTGGTTCCCCTGCTTCACTGGATGGTGGTGGCTATATTTAAACCACTTCTTGCAAAAACAATTACAGATGCCTGTGTGACATTTCATTCTGATAAGGCTCCATGTCAGTGATTAAAAAAAAAAAAAAAGAATAACCACATATAACCAAGTGATTTTTGATTCCTTGAAATCTCAGAAAATAAACATCATAGCCACAATGATCTCTCATGTCTGTTTTAATTATCACTTTATTGTTTAGGAATCCTAATATTTAGCTCTCACTTGTTTTTACCTACGTACATCATACCATATGTTGCATATTTTAATAAATAGAACACACAAAGCTATTAAGTCTTTCAATAGATCCTTTTCTTTATGTCTTTTCTCAATGTGTGGTCTTTGAAAGTTCAGTTTTAATCAGAGAACTGCATTGGGCATAGCTCATATATGGAAAATTTTTCTTCTGCCAGCTGAGACAATAAAGTGTTGGAGAGGTACACAACAGTCTGCCCTAACGAGCAAATCACCAAGACCATTCATTTGCTTATTGACCAATAGAAAAAAGGCAAATCTGTACAAATATGGCCTATTGAAGGATTACTAGATAAGAATATTCCCTCCACTAACCTTTACTATTTATAAGTTCCATTAGGCGACAGACTTCCAGACAGAAGGCCTTGAATTTTTAGCTGGGCAGTCCTTCGTGTGTCTCTGAGATTGAGTGTGAGACACACAATCTGCCATCTGCAAGCTCCAATTACTTTAAAGAAGCTCATCTCTGTTTTCCTAACTGTATATTTAGAAGTCCATCACATACTGAGCAACTCAAATGGCACATTCCAAAAATCAGTCTGCTGCCCTTGTCATTACCGTGACAGACAATTTCTATTACCCACAACACTAATGATTGCAAATTCAGCCTGTGTTAGAAAATTAATGTTTAAAACATCTTGATTGTTACTGTCAAAAATAAAGTGGGTTAACTGACTTATCTCAAGCAGATCCCAGTCAGCATTTCCATGATTTTTGGAGTTTTATGAGCATTGTCTGCCTGCACCTCTA
Organism: Rhadinocentrus ornatus; assembly: GCA_037177495.1. Taxonomy (NCBI): domain Eukaryota; kingdom Metazoa; phylum Chordata; class Actinopteri; order Atheriniformes; family Melanotaeniidae; genus Rhadinocentrus; species Rhadinocentrus ornatus. The sequence goes on from JBAMHW010000017.1 coordinate 7,399,644, forward strand.
ACAGTGCACAATCTCTTTCCCTGTTGGAGTCCTAGCGTTGAAGTGGTAAGCGTCTGCAGTATGTATTAATACCCTGGACACATAGCAGTGGGAGAACGGCTGTGCCAGTCACCTGTTGTCCTTGTTGTATACATATGGTTTATGAAACGGTTCTTTTTCTCAGTCTGACAAACTCAAAATTACAGAGAAATCCAAGACATTTAGCAAAGTGGAATACAGTACCAATCAAATGTTTGGACACACCTCCTAATTAAAAAGGAATGGGGACATGTATCAAGCCTTGTAGTTGTTGTCTAATGGTGATGATGATGATTATTGTGGGTGACCAAAGTGGTACTTGAAGTCCTGGTTTAGTGTCTCCAGCTGCTGTGTAATCTGAGCCATGGATAGCAACAGCAGGGTTGGGCGACAGTCAGGGTGTTTGGTGGGGGGATTTAGGACTCTTACCCTCTGTATTTACTCTCACTGTCTTTCTCTCCCTCAGACTTTACAGTTAACCATAGTGCTGTGGAGAGATATTGGGACATGATGGCAGAGCGCAGCCTTCGGATATATTTTGGAGTTGTAATCATTCTTGGGAGTTTAATGGGCCTGGGTAAGTGGTGCAGTTGCAAACTTCGGTTACATTTTCATGGACTTTGTTTTCTTATCTAGCAAAATAATGAATGAAATGCCTTCTGCTGGCTAGATGCAGGTCCATGTTTAACATTTAAAGATGACCAGCTCTAAATCTCTAACTGTGGTGATTGCCATTGTTGTTCTAAGTGTAATGCCTTATGAAAAACCCCTTAAACATATATATATATACACTGCTATAATTTGTCAAATTAATGCAAATATATGCAATATTTAATGAAATATGGAAACTTACTTCTGTTGATAACTGCTTATAAATTGATCCAGCACAATGCATTTTGGGGCATTGTCACTGTTCTCAATGTATTTATTTATTTTTTTCCGAATTACCACTGATTCGGATGCATACATGGATCCTCTGTTCCATAAACATGCGACTAATCTAATAAGATAGGCACAATAAGTCAGTAAGCATCAGAAAAACAGATGGTTCTCTGAGATTTGTCATGAGGCAACAACACTGGACTTTGAAAACTGTTTTGGTTAAAGAGACTCTGTGTCTAAAGAAATTTGCTGTAGGGGCAAAAGTGAAAGCTTGGACATGATAGGACTTTAATTGTTTGAGGTGCATAAATAATTATTCAAATCTGTCTAACCTCTCAACATGTAAAGGTATTCTTGATAGTTTAATGCTTCTTCACCCCCTTGGTGGAGGTTATTGGAACAACTAAAGATTTTCTCACTGATAGGTGCCAGCTTGGACAAGAGCATTCCCATAATGTAGACTCCCTATTTTATATTTGCCTATTACAGGACAGCATACACGCTAGAAGTAAGACTTATATTGATTAGTTTATATGTAAATAAGTACTACAAAAAATGTAGGAATTTTGTGATCTTCCTCACACCCCAATTCAACTGAAGCATGACATCCGGAATGAACTCAGTTCCTCTTTTGGCCTCTGCTGAAATTTTATAATCATGATTTAATAAAACTATACCAGACTAGCACGCACTGAAATCATTTGGTGGACTCTTGGACAAAGGATATGCACTGACAGATTGTCCCCCTTCCTTTGGCAATCACATTACAACTCCTTCAATATTTTTGGTTTTATATTGATATGTATATTAGAAGTCAGCCAGGGTGAGTTTGGCAAGCATCAATCCCACTCAAACAGTGATGTTGTAATGTTTACTTGCATGATCATGTTGCTCTGACACAATGCTGCCTGCCACCATCTCACCACAAAGGATCATTTCAGCTAAATTACCAGGAGGTAGATTATTTTTCTGCCAAAGTTTTGAGCCATATTACCTCATATGTACCCTAGCTGCATACATGACACAATTTTAAAATAATCCACATTTTTCTACTAAATATGTTCAAATAGTTTGTAGTTATTTTATTAAATAAAAGTTTGTTAATAATAAGGGAATCACATGGACAGTAATTTCATACTGTTGTTTAGCACAAATAAACAAAACTATTAGTCTTACAGTGATTATTCTTTTGCAGTCCTGTCAATTTGCTAAATCTTTAATCTAAAGCTTATGGTTTTTCTTTGTGAGCAAACTTTCCTCAGGAGAAATATCTTACATTTGTAATGTAACAATACAAATAGGCTTGAGAGCAAACTGTTGCACAGTATCTGTATGGTGTCTGTATAGCAGCATTATAAGCTCATTGTTTTACCACAGCAACTTTATTTTGGGTGTTGAACTGAGCCATGAGATGGGAGAATAATGAAATCATAAAGTGACAAACTTACATTAAATTGATTGATTTTGTAATCTCAAGAAATTTTCTTTTGGCAATCAGACCTGATTTCAAATGTACTCTGTGCACATATTCACCCTCTTTTTCTAATCTTTTTTTTCATACAGTGCAATGTAACGAGGAGACACAACTAATTAGCAACTTGTTCAAAAACTACAACAAGAATATTCGCCCAGTGGTTCATCCTGAAGACAAAGTTCAAGTTCAGATCAAACTGACGCTTACTAATCTTATATCACTGGTGAGAGCTCCATCCTCCTATATGTGCTGAAACTAAAGAAAGACTAATTGAAGTATATGAGCTCACACGTCACCATACTTGTGTTCAGCAGCTACTGTATGTATAGACACAGGATTTATTATGTAAATTATCTGTGCAACGTGTCAATAACAGTTAGCAGTCCGCTAGCACATACTTCATCACAAAGATAGCTTTACAAAATTGGAATTCAGTGCAGTATAAGCAAAGTTCAAATACTCATTCGACTTTATCCCTTATTTTACAGAATGAAAAGGAGGAGACTCTTACGTCTAATGTGTGGATTGAGATTGTGAGTTTAGCCACTCTTTATAGATGTGATTTTAATTTTTGTTTAAACAACTCTCATCAAGACTAGAAACTTTGTTTGATCTACAATAAAAGTCACCCAAAGTTTGGCCTCAGTTGTGTCCAGTTTTAATGTCTGCTCAGACTTTTTCTTTTACATGTCATCCACAGCAATGGGAAGATTATCGCCTTGTCTGGAACACATCTGAATATTATGGCATTGATATTATTCGTGTCCCATACAACACTGTTTGGCTTCCTGACATAGTCCTGGAGAACAAGTAAGGTCCAGACAAATAGGCACAAAATTTTGCATTTACCCCAACTTGTAGGTGGAGGGATATAAAGTTTGGTTTTAACTCTTTCTGCTTGTTGCTTTCTCTATTTGCAGCATTGATGGTAAATTTGATGTAGCTTATTATGCCAATGTGTTAATCAATTGCAATGGCTCGATGTACTGGTTGCCTCCTGCTATCTATCGTAGCACCTGTGCCATTGAGATCACCTACTTCCCATTTGATTATCAAAACTGCACGTTAGCATTCAGGTGTGGTAAGATCCATCAATAAATTGAAAACACATAAATGTACATAAGCCTATTTACTGTAAAATTCCAAATTCATTAGTTTGTTTCTTCTATTTTCTATGCACACTGGCACAATGCTAGATCCCAGACATATAGTGCCAATGAAGTGGACCTTATCTTGGCTGTTGGAGAAACAGGAAAGACTATTGAGTGGGTGGACATTGACCCTGAGGCATTTACAGGTACAGAAAATACACAGTCAATATTTCAATATTTAAAACATGTGATTCCTCTTTGGATTGTTATTATGCTTATTAGAGAATGGTGAGTGGGCCATTGTCCATCGTCCAGCCAAGAAGATGATCAACTCACGCTATTCCCCAGATGACCTGGAGTATCAGGAGATCATGTTCAATCTGATCATCCAAAGAAAGCCCCTCTTTTACATCATCAACATTATCCTGCCCTGCTCCCTCATTTCCTCACTGGTTGTTCTGGCTTACTTCCTTCCTGCACAAGGTACAACAACTGTTCCAATTCAAGCTATTGCTTATATACAGAACCTTCAAAATGGGCATGCCAAAACAAAAACAATAAGGTATAAATCTAAGAATAGGGGAACAGTTTGCATCTTTGATGATTAAGAACACATTTACCTGAAGCATTCACATACATCGCCCCAGAGCATACTAGGATATCTCAATTTGTTTGGAACTTGCAGTCACATACAAGTTCATTTAATAAATCTCAATGAAGTTCTTGCCAGCTGAAAAGAAATCATTGTAAATTTAATTTTAAGACTAATACCGCTATAATAATAATAATAATAATAATAATAATAATAATAATAATAATAATAATAATAATAATAATAATAATAATAAT
>JBAMHW010000017.1:7404057-7438647 GCA_037177495.1 Rhadinocentrus ornatus
AATAATAATAATAATAATAATAATAATAATAATAATAATAATAATAATAATAATAATAATAATAATAATAAATTAATTAAAAAATTATCTTTTTTTAAAACCAACATATCAAATAATTAATAGTGTTATCTAGGGGAAAGTATTTAATTTTGTTTTAATGGACATTTTATGGCCAGTCAGAGTTATGAGGTTATTTTGTATTACATAATTTTTTTTATAATAGACCATCCTCATTGCATTTTTTACTGGCATTTTGCCAAATTTGACAAAAAGTCACAAAAATATGAAAAAAATAAATTATAATATCTAAAGGAAAAAAATCTGTGAAGGATACAAATAAATCTCAGAATGTTTTGTGCCAAAATATGAAAAAAAAATTTGTTACACCAGTGAGTAGCTATAAAAAGGACTGAACTTTAGAGACCGCCATTATTGTGGCTTTTCAATTTCAGAATAAAAAAGGAGCTCAAAAATGGAACTTGTAAGGATTGACGCTAATTTTATTTGGTTTAAATGAGAACTTGCTTAACAAAAATCTGAAAACAGAATTTTGTACATTCAATTTGCTTTTTGGTATATATAATTGTTTTCAAGGTGCATGAGCACAGAAAAATGTAATTTGTTTAGTGTGCATGTCCACCTTCTCCTAAGTCTTTGTTGTCCCCTCACAGCTGGAGGACAAAAGTTGACTGTGTCCATCTCTGTCTTGCTGGCTCAGACTGTCTTCCTGTTTCTTATTGCTCAGAAGGTCCCTGAGACTTCTCTCTCTGTCCCTCTCATTGGCAAGTGAGTCAGTGTTTTGTCTCTACTGACCCCTGCTGGTTTATTTAATTACTGCAATCTAAAAAATCTACACACCCTCTACTCTTCTCCTCAGGTACCTTATCTTCGTCATGTGTGTCACCACTCTCATTGCTACTAATCAAATTGTGGTGCTGAACTTTTCACTGCGCAGCCCCAGCACTCATACAATGTCCCACACCATCAAGCATGTAAGTGACCTCATGATTTTTATACAAAAATGTCAGTTTTTCTTTTGTAAGCTGACCAGTTATCCTTTGTCGTTTCTACAGTTGTTCTTGGAAATGGTACCTCGCTTCTTAGGCATGTCCCCACTGGTGGATGACAGTGAGGTAACAGCAGAGGTAAATGGTGTGAAGGAGCGGCGACGCAGTTCTTTCGGTCTCATGCAGAGAGCAGAGGAATATGTGCTGAAACAACCTCGGAGTGAAATGATGTTTGATAAACAAAGAGAGAGGCACGGCCTCTCGCGTTCAATTGGTAAGGCTGATTTTAAAGTGTGTCACATTCTCCAACTCAAAAAACCTGTTTGAGTATTCCAAAGAAAGAAAAAGTTGTGACCCTGCCAGAAATTTGAGTTTATAATGATACAATTATTGTATGCCTAGTATATGTCCCATCTATTCTCATTTTCATTCACTGCATTAAGGAAAAATGTAGTCATTTATTGTCAGTGTAAAGTGTACTTGATGCTGCATGCTACAAACCGTCATCTTACTGAGTGTGTCCATCCCCCCAGTGGACAAAATAGATGTCAGCAGCACAGCCAACCTGTACAAGAGTTTGGCCCAAGCAGCACCTGAGATTAAGCAATGTGTGGATGCCTGCAACTTCATCGCTGAAAGCACAAGACAACAAAATGACATTGGATCTGTGAGTATTATTTATACCGGCTTGTGAAAAACTTCTGTTATGTTTTGGATTAGTCCATTTGTTGTAAATGTATCCAGGCTAATGTTTACCTTTAAAATGCCTTCCTTTTAAATTAAGGAAATTGAAAGCTGGGTGCTGATTGGGAAGATGATAGACAAGGTTTGTTTCTGGGCTGCCATTCTTCTTTTCATCATTGGCACAGTGGGGATCTTCCTAACGGGACACTTCAACCAAGCACCGGAGTTTCCATTTCCTGGGGAGAGTAAAAAATATGTCCCAAGTTAAATATAAACCTATAATCCATCCGCTCTATCAAAATATTTATATGGTTCTCTTTGCCTCATGCTGTCCACCATGCTGCTTATTGACTCCCAAGGTAAGATTCAGGGTTAAGTCAGGTAAATCTGTGTTAATAATCACCATCCAGACTTAGTTTTATTAGCACTATTTAGGCAGCGGAGGATTTTCATTCAAGCTTACAACTAAGTTTTAAGTTTGTAATAGTAAGGATGCATATTTCAAATCCAATTATTATTTAGAAAATGTAAATCGCAGTTTTAATAGTAATTTATGAAAATTTGAGCATTACAATAATTTTAGTTTGTTTTTGGTAAGTGAATAAAAGACCCAATATGAGTTTAAACAAATCCAGACTAGTGTTGATGAATTTACGAACGAAATGTTAAACTGCTTCACCATCAAGTTAATTTTCTGTATTAACTGTTCGCATTAAAATTGCTACTAAAAACATGGCTGTATTATATGAAACCATGTGTACATATTGCAACTGAAGTAAAGAAGGATCTTTAACTAAAGAGCTGCTTTTTATTATTGTGATTTTCTAAATTTTCCAGTCCTGCACAAGCTAAACACACATGTATCAGACTGAAAAACATGTCTAATTATGTCTCCCTGCTCATATGTCTTACGAAATGAACCTGTGCAGGAAATGGCAAGACAGCTCTTTTATGGATGCTTTTGTTGTATATCATTGTGTCATTTTATAAAAATAAATACTTTATTTTGTCCATTATTATTTGTTTCATAAATTTATTACTAAGTTTGAGTTCTTCTAAAAATATTTTGCACGTGTCTCTCTGAAAAACTATTCTATCCAAAGAAGTAAATGATTCCTCCAGCTTGCAGGAAAAAAAAAACATTAAAAAAAACCTAATAATTTTCTTATTATGATGAGATGTATAGGTGTCCCTATGCGCTTAACTGCTTTAAATTATGTTTACTTTAATTAGAATTTCATTTACAGTTTCTGAGACAATTGTAGTCTTTTCAAAGAAAGAAAACAAAGCATGTACACAATGAATGTAATAGAAAAAAATACACTTCTTTGATACATGTACAATTTAAAATCACATTACCTATTCTAACCTAAATGTAATAAAAACAAAAATTGTTTCAAGTTGTTTAAACAACCCAATAGATAATCAAATTTCAACAAATATATCGTGTAAACTTACCTTTTATTTTAGTAAACTCTGTAAATACAAGTAAATGCTGCATGTAATGTCCTTCTATATGTTCTCTGCATTAACACTACCAGGTTCTTGATCATAATTTAGCTACAACATCAAGGCAAGGTACGATTATTTCTGTAGCACATTTCTTGCACAAGACAATTCAAAGTGCATGTACGTAAAACATTATAAGCATTATAACGGGATGCAGAGGAAGCATTAAAAAGTGCTTTAAAAATAAATTTAAAAAAATTAAGAGAATAAAATAAGATAAAATACAAGAAGTAAAAGTTGCACTGTGAGGGATTAACAGTTGTTTTAATAATAGAAGAACCTTGATTTAAGCTGAGTTTCATCAAACCTGCAGTTTTCTCATAGTTTGTTCCACAGGACCAATATAAACTGAAAGCTGCCTCTTCTTGTATAGTTCTAACTATGGAAACAGAAAGAAGACTTGACCCTGGTGTACTGAGAGATCTGGTTGGTTCATAACCAGAAGATCCTAAATGTATTTTGGCCCTAAACCAGTAAGTGTTTTGTAAACTAACAGCAGGACTTTGCCTGTATTTTGTGTGGTATTGTCTGTTCAGAGAGGATGTAAAAGTCATAAAATCACCAGATGTAAACACCGTACAAAGTTAAGTGGCTAATAATACTAATACAAATTATAAAATAAAAAAAAATCAATTGGATTATACCTTTGGATTACACTCAAGTAGCCTACATATGAAGCCCAACAATGTTCACGTCCCTAAAAGGGGTGTGAGAATACTTTAGACTGATTTACCTGGAATCTTTTGCTATTATTTCACTTCCAGCAGCAACACATTAACAAACTATTGTCAAGAGCCAAGAGTTTATTATCAAGTCGAACAACAATTTGATGTCTGATTCCTGCCTAGCTCCAATACACCTTAGCTAAGGCGTGCCTATGCTAGCATGACGTACATTTCCGGGGCTTTTTTCCCCCGTTTCTTTTTCCCCACTTGTAATCTGTCACAATATCACCTCTTCAAATGACAATACTGTTAAAAAAATGTAGGTTTGCTTTGCAAACGCCGTATTCGTTCAAAAAAGCTATTTTGAAAATATTTACCGGACGTCTCGTGATACTCTACGTAATTTGTTTGGAAAGACGAACTTCCACGTACGTGATTAGACTGTTATGACTGTGGTTTCCCATGATTAAATTCCTGGGCGTCTGTTTCAGTTGCTGGCGAGTCAGGACTTGTCATTCTGTCCATGTCCACACTCAACCAAAGTCCATCTTTCCATGCTTGCTAATGTGCTTTCACCTCAGCTGCAAAATTATGGCAACAACCTTTTAGTTCGGTATTATTTATATGCGCAGTTGAGATTTTGTTAAGATTAATTAAAAATAATAATAATACAAAATAAAAAACGTGTGCTTCATACTTGTGTAAACTCTACAGAAACCACTTCCTTACGTTCTGTTTCCTGTCCCACTGGATAGCGTATGGGAGGGACTAAAGTGAGCATCACCTACGGGGAATAGTGCTAAATTCCGATTATAAATACGATTAAATCTTAGCCTAAATTAACATTTTATATCTGACCGTCCTGCATGTGGGATAGCGGTGTGAGGAGATCCGCGGGTGTAACTTAACTCAGGGTAAGTATTTTCAGGCCTAAATTGGCATACATCTCCCGCTGTGTTATATCAGAGACGGTGGAAGTGCAGATTTCACATAATTGAGATACGAAATACACAGATACTGACATGACAAGCGTTATACATTAATATTTTTTTATGTGTGACATTTGTATGCAAAGTTTTGTTGACGGAAGATGCGGTAAAGCCGTAGAGAACGAGTGACTGGGAGGAGACGACCAAACTTAGCTTTCAGCGTTTTTAGCCTTTACAGAGAGAGTTTGTCGAAAATGCTACTCTTAATTGCGAAGAAATGTCCCTGTCGAGTTACCGATTCACGTGTAAATTTAAAATTCAGATAGATGGAGGAGCATTTTAACATAATTCACGGGTCAATCCAAACTTACACCACCTTTCATGTCTGGGGCAGAAGGATTTTCTTCTTCTTTATTCAACGGTGTTTATTTTATAAGAGGGGTCTCTTATATTTTTGTAGTGTCTAAAGACGTGATTATATGTTAAACTAGTCAGAAGGAAAACCAGAAGCTATCTATTTTAGGGTACACTTTCTAAAAAACCCGACAAATATTCTGCCAAGTTGATAGTAGTAATGTAGTCTGAGAAATATTTGTAACCCATGGTTTGCTTTAATTTTTGTGACAATTTTGCTAAATGTCACTAAAAAGACCGATTGTATATAGGTTTGCGTATGCTAACATGTGATATTTATAGTGGATAAATGAGTAATAAAAAAAGTACAGTTAAATTGAGACAGCATGGTGATGGTAAAATAAAAAAAAGTTGGAAGTCCTGACTTATCTCTGAAAGTTTTGACTTAAACCACACCCAGTGATGATGCATGCGTGCATCTTTTTGCAGGACATGTGAGCCTCTCCTGTTACAGCTCAGTAGTAACAATGATATTTTTAGTTGGTGGGACCTATTATTTTTGTTCATGTGGAAACAGATCATATCAGTTAAATAGGTTACCTTTAATAAGTTGCTTGATATTTCTAAATTAAATGTGCCCATCTGTACAAACAAGGTAGTCATTTAAAACAAACAAGCTGGGACATCACCATATAGTAAACTGCCACAGCTTTGCAACTAAATGCTTTTAAATTGAGATTTAAATTTAAATACTTTTTTTTATAATCCCTAAAGGAACATTTTTTTTTATAGTTGGCCATTTGTCAATATAAGCAGTCATGTTGGGTTGGAGCTGTGGGTGGGAATGACCTACCATACCACATACTTGTTGCAGTGAAGCTGAAGACACCTCTGGGTGAACACACTTTTTGTTAAGTCTTTATGCGGTGAAGGTGTGTAGTGTTGTCAATCATATTAAGCAACAGGTTCAGCATTATTATTTAGTGGTAGTTTGAGAGTGGCTTTTTCCACCAATGTCAGTGATCCAATGTTAGTGTCATGGAGAGATAAAATACTGCACAAAATTCAAAAGGTGAGTGAAACAAACAAATTATACACACAAACACATGCACAGATTTATGTTCCTGTGATTGCTTGGTGTGAAATATCTTTCAGGTTCTTTTTTGGGCTGTCTTGTTTTGTTGTAGAGGACATTGGGCGGAAAAGGTATAACCCAGATGTTACCTTAGAAAATGATGCTGGCAAAGTTTCACTTAAGCAAGCAAAAAACAAATAAATCATGTTATGTCAACACTAGACTTCTCTGCTTTAAAGGGTGTACAGATGATATCACTCTTCCGGTGTTTGTATGGAGTGACAAGTGTCGGTTTTGGTGTACTTTATACGTACTTAGAGACAAGTACAAACAAGTTTTTCTGACTATACAAGCTGTATAGAGGAGAAACAAGGAGAAAAAAGCCATTGTCTGTACTGGGACTCAGCAGAGTCCTTGAAAAGGACAGAAGAGCCGGAATAAAAGTGAAGAAACAGTTTATGTTAAGTTGAAATGGGCAACGTGTTGTTTTTTTTCATAGCAGTTAAAATGCCACTTTTAATTCCTGGGAAGTACAATAATGTAGACTGTTTGTTTATGGTCCAAATAAGACTGATTTTGGTTGCCACTTTGGTGCATGTACCAAATAATTTTTATAAATGCAAAACACCTGGTTAATATTCTGTATTTGTGATGAGAGAAGTAAAAAAAAAAAAAAAAAAAAAGATACTATTATAAATAAAAATTCCAGGCTCTAATAAAGTCCCAACCATACACTGCAGGGATTTAGAACAAAGATATGGGAGTACAGATATTGTCTTTGAAATGTAGACACTGATTAAATTTGCAGACCTCTTTTTTTTTTATCAAACATCAGCTATAAACTGAGGAAACAGATTAAATACTCACACTTTATTAGGTACACTTTTCTAGTACCAGGTTTGACCTCCTTTTGTCTTAACAACTTCCTTAATTCTTTGTAGCATACATTCTTTATGGTGTTGGAAACATTCTTCAGAGAGTTTGGTTCATATTGATGTGATAGCATCACACAGTTATTGCAGATTTGTTGGCTGCACATCTACTTAGCAAATCTCATATTCAACCACATCCCAAAGGCAGGATGGTGCGATTCTGTCATACTGTTTACACCAAATTCTGACCCTACCATCTGAATGACGCAGCTGAAAGACTCAACCAGGCAATATTTTCCAATCTTCTATATTCCAGTTTTGGTTAACCCGAGTGAATTGTAGCTTTGGTTTCCTGTTCGTAGTTGATAGGAATGGCACTTGGCATGGTCTTCTGCTGATGTAGCCCCTTTACTTCAAGGTTCACCATGCTATACATGCAAAAATGGTACCCTGCATACCAGGGTGATTAACAATTGCTGTCTGGGTAACCATCACCTGTCTATCATCTCCAGCCAGTCTACTCATTCTCTTCTGACCTGGCATCTACAATTCATTTTTGTCCAGACACCTACCACTCACTGGATATTTGATCTTTTTCCTTTGTAAACCTTCAAGAGGATGGGGTGTGAAAATGACTAAAGATAATCTGTTTCTGAAATACTCAGACCAGCACGTCTAGCACCAACAACCATGCCACATCCACTTAAATCCTATTTTTTATGATTCTCAGTTTGAGCTTCAGCTAGTTGTCTTGATCATGCCTACATGCATATTTGCATTAGTTGCCACCATGTTATTGGCTAATTAGCTATTTGTGTTAACTAGCAATCACATAGGTTGTTACTGCCTTTACCTGCCTTTTATCATTAGATTCCTGTGTCTTGGCTCTCTAATGGTATACATAGCTACATGCTTTTTGTAAATATTAGATAGGATGTGGATGTGTCTGATCTTACATGTTTCATCTTTATTTCAGTTCTATCCTCCTCTGTTACACCTTTGCAGGCAAACACTTACCCTCCTTTCCTGTTGCCTTGTTTCCCAGGAAACACACTCAGCCATTCAAAGACCTCTTCCCACACACCACACAAAAGGCTTCATACACACCCTGTTTTCTCCCTGGTAGCTGTGTTGCACTCGTCTCATATGTCATGATATTGACAAGCTGATTAGCAGGTAAATACCACATTGTACCTGCAGTCTATTAAATCCTTCTGTTTTTGTCATTTTGACAGTGAAACTTAATACCACCTCACATAATCTATTCTTGGTTGCTGTGATACTGAGTTTTGCTTTATCCCATCTTGCTGTGTGATCATGATACATCATCTTCCACTGAGATTGGGTTAACGTTGTGACTCTGTCAGATTATCCACTGAATTTTCAGATACTTGAATCGTATCACTACATTGTTTTACATGTTGTGCAACTGCATTGATTGAACCTTCGGCTCCTGCATTATTACTTAATGCTGTTGGTGAATGAAAAACATAATGGTTCTTTTATTGCTGTTGTTGCTATGAGCAACAAATAAAAGTGTTACTGCAGCCTCTGCACATTTTATCAATGAAATATTTCAGTTATGCTGCTAAAACATAACTTCAAAGGATATATAATACCACATACTATAACTTAAAATGTTGCTTTAGTTTGCTTGAAGAAACTGGTCTTTGTTGTACATGTGTTAAATCATTTGTATGTCTTTTTTGGTGAGCAAATTGTTTTTGAATCTGTTGGCTTCTGTTCATCTGTTTTCTTGCTGTATCAGGTTAACAAGCATTTGCAACAAAATTGCAATGGCCAGCTCAGAGGAGGTGATGGAGCCAGTGGCTGTGAGCTCAGCAGCTCAAAACTTGGAAAGAAGGCGCTTCTCTTGTGACCATGACCATTTCAGTCCAGATGAGTTGGATGGTCTTATTTCGAGCAGTGGTAAGAATAAAAAAAATAAAAAATAAAAATGGATGAATGAATTGGTAAATGTACTTTTAGAGCTCCTCATTGAGACTCTTATGGACAGATTTGAACGGTTTTATTAAAATGTTCAAAATTTCTGTGTTGCAGATGGCCGCCCTTTTATCATTGTTTATCATCTCCCTGAAATGAAACATGAAAATTACTTAATGCCCAACACTCCTATTACATGCAAAGTGGACAACACAGAGAAATATACCACTCGTTCAAAGGTATAGTCATTAAGAAATTTTCTATTTTCTATTTATTAACAGCTTTTTCTTTGTAAGTTGTTAAAATGCTATTTGTACTTCTGGAAGGTTTTAGATTATAAACCTTTTTACTGTTTGACATGTAGATGCCAGATCTGTTTTCAAGCTTGTCTGAGGACACCGTGAGGTTAAACTTTACTGTGCCATAGTGTCATATTGAAGCAATCTGAATAATAAAACTGGAGATTAAACAGTATTGCAGTATTACAAATCTTAACAGTCGGTCTTCCCTGTGTTTTTTGTTCTTGTTGACCTGCTGCCCTTGAGTCAGCAGGTTCAGTTGATATAAACAGATAAAAGAAGGAGAGCAACAAGAAAATTAGTTTTCTTTGGAATTATTTATTCTTTTGGAATACAGGCGTCACATCAGGATGGAAAAGATTCATGTACATTGGGCTTTGGAAGGTGGTTATTAGCATAACTCATTAGTTTGAATATCATTCTGTATAGAACTAGTGAGGAATCTCATATAAGTTTTTACACTAACTCATTAACATTGAGTTATATTTCAATGGCTCAAACAGTTTGTATATTCTTTGCATCAGTTGTCATTACTGTGGTCTGATCTTCCTCCTAAAGCCTACAGACTGAATGTGAACTGAAGCAGAATATTTTGTAGATTTAGACTTGTTTTAATTTGCCAGCTGATAACAAGGAGGGACACTTTCAATTGGTATCAACCTTTCTGACAGTTTAAACTGGTTTCTTTTTGGATGTTGACAGAAATTGTAGTACATGATATATGCAACTGAGTGCATGGTGTAACCAGACCTCAGCTGAACAATAGAATAAAGTATTGGAAGAAAAATATGTCCATAACTAAAAGAAACAACAAAAACATGAGGTAAAAAGCTATAAATAACTTTTACTTTCAGTTAAAATAAAAATTGGTGATTTTGCCAAAACATAAGTCATTAAAGGGGTTGAAATTTACAATGATTTAAAGTCACCTGACCTTTTTTTAGTATTTAATGTTTTTCATGCTAATGGGCACAATGTGAATGATATCCCTCCAGGTCAATGTAGGAACCCTGTACACAGTGCAATTCACACATGGCCACTTCCACTGGCGTGTGAAGAGGAAGTACAAGCACTTTCAGGAGCTGCATCGAGACCTTTACAAGCACAAAATTTTGTGTCAGTTAATGCCACTTGGAAGGTTAGCGTACCAATCTGTTTATCACAATCATGCAAATCGTCCTCTCACACTCAAGAGATATGCATTAGAAATTTGCTTTGCTTTGAGTTTTTAATGTCAAATCTCTCCAGCACTGATTATTTTGAATATTCAAATTTTTTCAAAAAAGGTTTGCTGCAGAGAGGCATCAACTGAGTAACATGACAGAGGAAATGCCCAGCCTGCAAGGGACTGAACGGACAAGAAGAACCTCCAGCAAGATGGTATTAAGATTGTTGGATTCTGTCATAAATTACAAGATTATATTTGCTGTGTCACCAGTGAACTGAGTCTTTATATTAATGAATTTTTGTGGCATACTTATCAGCTAAATAATCTATTAAAACAATGTTTTCATATGGCATCTCGTGCAGTATTTCTCTTATTTCTCTGGGCCCACAATATGACACAACAAAAGGTTTTAAGTATTTTTAAACAGTGTTGATTTAACAGACTCCTAGTGCAGGTCTTCCAGGTGACCAATTCTAGAATTGTATCCAGTCAAACAAATAAACATCAATTCATGTTCACATTTGTTAATACACTGCTTTCCTGATGCAGAAATACCTTGAGGAGTACCTGAATGGTCTGCTGGAGAATGCATTCTGCAGGAATGACAACAGCATGGTAATTAATTATTATAATACATTTTATTTAAAGCGTCTTTCAGGAAACTAAAGGTCAGGAGGGAGCCAACGTTACAATGGTATTATTGTTGTACATAAGGTTGCTATACATTCTATGGTCAAACAGCATGAATAAATGGTCTCTTGGTCTTTTTTTTTTCCTCAGTTGGAATTCCTCTCAGTCAGCTCTCTCTCCTTTGTAAATGATCTGGGACCCAAGGGCTTGTAAGGAAAACACTTTGGCTAGATGTGTGTGGGATCAAAGTACCAGGGGAGATGACTAAATTCATGATACAGTCTCATTGTGTTTTTTTTGTTTGTTTGTTTTTGTTTTTTTTTTGTGTGTTTTTGTCTCAGGGAAGGGCCTATTATCAAGAGGTCAGGCGGTCACCGGATCCAAGGTCTGAATTGCATTGGCCATCACCAGTTCTGTTTCCGCTGGTCGCACCGCTGGCTGGTGGTGAAAGATTCTTTCCTGATGTACATGAGCCGACGCAATGCCAAAATCGACTTTGTGTTGTTGTTTGACCCAGAGTTCAAAGTCAAGGTGGGCCAAGCTTACACTGACACCAAACACGGAGTCTGCATTGAGAATTTTACCCGGTATGTCTGTTCTGTGTTTGATTATGTACTTGGTACTTATTATACAGCATATGTGGGAGTCATGTTTGTCATGCATTCTTGGCCTGTTTTTTTTTTATTTATTTATTTTTTTTATCAGGAGCTTGATCATTAAGTGCAGAAGCTACAGACAAACTCACTGGTGGAGTCATGAAATCAACCAGCTAGCCGAAAGCTGTGACTTTCTCAAAGTGCAGCGCTTTGAGGGATTTGCTCCACCACGGGAGAAGACTCTCACTAAATGGTCAGTCATGTGGTCTGCCCATGTTTGTAAAAATAGCAATAACCTTCAGTGTTAGCCGCAAACCTAAGTGTTAACGACTGATTGATGATTATTTTAAGGTATGTGAATGGAAGTGGCTACTTTGCAGACCTTGCAGACGCTCTTGAACAAGCCAAGGAGGAAATTTTCATCACTGATTGGTGGTGAGAATCAGACAGATTTTGCACTTTGTTTGCTGATGTAAATTTTACATTAGAATTGGTTCAGTGTCCAGTTAAGTATATCCCTAATAGTTGTTTTTTTTCCTGTCAGGCTCAGTCCTGAAGTGTTCCTAAAGAGACCAGCAACTGATAACCACTGGCGATTGGATGAGATACTTAAACGGAAAGCAGTAAGGCCCCCCTCCGGAATTGTTCTTTATAAAGATCAGAATAATATATAAAATTCACAGTACCTGTGCAGCTGTTATTAAAACTTCATCCTCTCTTTTTTTAACCCTTTTTGTCTGCAGGAACAAGGAGTTAAAGTGTGTGTCCTTCTGTACAAAGAGGTGGAGGTGGCACTTGGCATCAATAGTGACTACAGCAAGAGGACTCTCATGAATATGCATCCAAACATCAAGGTCTATCATCTCTAACTCAATTTGCAGACACTTGCAGTAAGACACAATTGTCAACAGAGATCTCTTCTTTCACATTAAAGACAATTTTGCTCTTGTGATCCATCAGGTGATGCGACATCCTGACCATTTGTCATCTGTGGTCTTCTTTTGGGCTCACCATGAAAAGATGGTGGCGATTGACCAAACTGTGGCGTTTGTAGGAGGGATTGACCTGGCATTTGGAAGGTGGGATGACAGCCAGTACCGCCTGACTGACCTGGGTTTGAAAGAAATGTCAAACGGAGCAGCTGAGGAGCACCCAAAGGAAGATATGAAAGTAAGGATGTAATTTGTTCAGCTTGTTCATTTGCTAATCATTGATATGTTTACTGTAGGTGAGAGTTATTCAATTTGGTCCTTCGAGGTCCGCAATCCAGCAGGTTTTCCATTTATCCCTGCTTTAACACACCTGACTCAATGAGTCATTGTGCAGAGCTTGGTTGACTGTTAGATCCATTTAATTTGATGCAGGTGTGTTAAAGCAGGGATATATGGAAAACCTGCTGGATTGCGGACCTCGTAGGACTGAATTGAATAACCCTGCTGTAGGTTATGAATTAATGTACTTTTAGTATGTCAGAACTTAATGGCTGACTTTGTCAACCAGGATAATGGTGTGGATTTAAGCCCAAAACCAGAAAACCAAACAAAACAGGGCCCAGATAATCTGACTGGTAACACCAAACTGTGGCTTGGCAAAGACTACAGCAACTTTATCACAAGAGACTGGGTACAACTGGACAAGCCATTTGAAGGTACATTATCTAAACTTCGGTCAGTATCACATGCACACACTCTGGAAAGGAGGATAAAAAGATTGCTTCTTGTTTCAGATAACATCGACCGCAAAAAAGTTCCTCGAATGCCATGGCGTGATCTGTCTGCAACTGTTCATGGCAAAGCTGCCAGGGATGTAGCCCGCCACTTCATCCAGCGCTGGAACTTCACCAAGGTCAGTCAATAAAGAAGGCTGGGTTTTATCAAAGCTTTTATTGATAAAGGACAGCTTTTATAGTACAGATTTAGTCTACCAATTCAGAAGGTTCAGATAACACATTTTACAGCCCTAATGCAATCTTACATGTCAGCTTCTCTTGAAAGTTAATACTAAAAATGATCTGAAATGTCCATGGCTTAAAACTTGTCTCAAATAGAGTTTAAGCAACAGTTAGGAAGAATTAATTGCTAACAGGAATGTCAGAGATTTGGATGCATTCTTGTGTCTTGTCATTTTTAGATCTTTAAAAACAAGTACAAGGATGACTTCTACCCATATCTGCTGCCTAAGTCTCACTCTACTGCTGACTTACTGTCATTCACTGTGCCTGGGTCCAGGAAAGCCAAAGTCCAGGTAGGTTATTACACATACAGACTGCAGCAGAAGTTAATATGTGTGCAACCTCTGCACCAAAGTTGTGTTGAATTTGATTGGTAAAACATTTGTGTTTTGTTTGCCTTAAGGAGTTGGTCTGCAGACTGCAAGAGCATGGCATTATGCAAAGTGAATGTAACTTGATGCTGGTCAAGTCACAGGGAGTCACATGAGATGGCAAAACTTGATAGTGTTGGCAATGTACCAGATTGTTTGTAGCTGGTAGAAACCAGTCAGAGAGCATCAGCAGTAATTTATACTTCAACTGAAATGTGGTTGAAAAACATGCTCAGTTGTGGATTGAAAGATAATCTTTTGATCAATTTGATTTAACGTTTCCTATAATAATGTCATTAATCTGAATCAGTTTAGGCTGTGAAGAAGCTTCCAGATTATTCTAATGGTTGGGGGTGAGTGTTTTAGTCAAAAATAAAACTTTTTTTAACTACTTACTCATGTGGAAGGACACAGAGGTTACAGTCTGGAGACTGTGGTGTCTTACTTTTCTGTGCTGATTAGTTCAGATGTATAGGCTGTTTGAAGAATAAGAATTAAATCTAATTCCTGCTTGGACAGCAGTTTTCTTACTGCTTCTTAGTAAACTTTTGTTGTTGTTATTTAATTGAAAAATGGAAAAAAATGCAAAAATCCAGGCCACCCAGCATCTGTCTTAGTCGGGAAATAATTATACTCTTTAATGTTAATGCAGTATGCACATTAAGCCTTGTCTTTTATGCTTTCATTGGGCAAGTTTTCTGTTTTATATCTCAATGAGCATCACATCAAATTCATACTTAATCTTCAGTAAGATTTTATTTTTATATGGTCATTATACTTTTCATGACAGATACTACTTGATACAATGTTAGTTCAGATACAATGATTAGTTCAGTGTTCTTTCAGCTTTTAAAAATATTGATTATTTGATTTATAGCTAAAGGTTGGTATGCTGCAGCTCAGAAAAATGATCTGGTTACAAATGATTAGAGGATTTTCCTGCTCCCGCACAATGTTTTCCTTCTTGATATACTTTCCATCTATTTCATATGGATGGCATCTCTACTGCAGAACAGTGGCCCGTTATAAAACAGGCTCACTACAGATTAAAGAGGTGGTACCAGATACTAGCTTCACAATAAATTCTGTTGTGAATCATGGTGTCATGCACAGCAGATCAATTCTGGGTCTGAGACTAACACAGAACTACTAAGGCCTTTATAGTTGACCATATTCTTATTATAAGAGTAGTGGCCAGTGCCCAGATGGGAAGGATATGCTGTAAATCTTGCTTGTTGCTCTTCTTGTTTTGTTTGAACAAAACAAGAAAAGAACAACAGGCAAAAGAGCTTCTTCAGCATCATTCTTCCATGTATAAAACACAGGAACACAATGATATTTCTATGAACTAACTGTTGAAACAAAGACTACAGCTAATGTCCCTGCTGATTTCTCCTCTGAAATCTACCATCTGATCATCCTTACCATCAGATAACTGGAAATCAGATGGATCTCTTTAACACAGCTGTGCAGTGTTCAGCATTTTTGCTATGTTGCTATGGCAGATGGTGAGACAGAAGTAAAGCCAGTAGAACTAAATTACTTTCAAAATATTGTCTTTTTTAGCAAAGTTGTAGATAAAAAATGTACTGCCAAGAACAGCGTAAGTAGAAGTGGAAGCATCCTATTTGAAAAAGGCTGCATAACACATTATAAAATATGCTACATGTAGTCAGAAGATGACAGAATACAATAAGTGAAAAGCAAATGATGAACACAGTGCTGATGTATTGAGTAGGATGCTATTGCTGTTATATTGTTTTCATTCAACATCATATGCTTCAGTTTTGCAGTTTTCAGACAGCTACTGTTGAGCCTAGGTGTTAAGGTTTTGCTGTTGCTATGTGTATTTTCTTTTTTCTGTTTTTTTTGTGAGTGGTGCCTTGTAAAGGTTGGTCCCCATTTATATTGTAGTTCCTATCAGATGTCAGAGCTGCTTTATTCAGGTTTGCCCCATTTAATATTTACTGCTTTAGAGCTACAGCAAGTCTACTCCAGCTTCCAAAACTAGGGCTCTTTAATCATGAAAAATACACTTTTTTTTTTTTTTAAGTTATAGTGCTCAATTTCTTGGGAATTGCACAAATAACAGATGACATCATAAACAATTCTTCTTGGTGAAATATGTTTTTTGTCAAGTTTTTATGTGCAATTTCCTCAGGTTTTGCGCTCTGCTGATCGTTGGTCTGCTGGAACCTGTGAGAATTCCATCCTCAAAGCCTACATACATACCATCGAGAACAGTGAGCATTACATCTACATTGAGGTAAAGAAGCAACTTTCCTTTATTTGTACTGTTACAATCAAACGGCAGCCATGGAAAAAATCTAGAAGTCACTGTGACCCTGAATATTTGGAGCTGTATCACACAAGATTTGTAGAAAATGCCAACATTTGAAGATGTGGTTTAAATTGTTAGCTATTTATAGCATGTTGACGATGCTTTGTTCCAATGCCTTCTATTGAACACAATTATTTTACGTCCCTGAAAGAGTCTCCTGCCCTTTTGTGATGTTTTATGAAACTGAAAGCTCCTCTCCTTGCCAGCTTCCCACTTCTTTTGGCCCTCACTTCATACTGAGCTACCATCTGCCTTCTTTCTGCCCTTAGAACCAGTTCTTCATCAGCTGTGCGGACGGGAAAACCATCCACAATGGGATAGGTGATACAATTGTGAATCGAATCCTGCGTGCTCACAGGTGTGTTTTGATAGTACGAGCCAGATTTATATGACACTTGATTTTTTTTTTTTGCACATTCCAAAACCTTGAAGTTATAAAGCAACATTTCATTAAGATAAATATCAATAAGATGATGGTTAGCTGTTATACAACTTACGTCAAAAGACACAATTTAAACATTGTAAATATATATTAATATGCATTGTGCATTGCTGCAGAGAGCAGAAGAAGTACAGAGTTTTTGTGGTGATCCCTCTGCTTCCTGGATTTGAGGGAGACATTAGCACAGGAGGTGGAAAGGCCATCCAAGCTATTCTGCACTTCACTTACAGGTGAGAGCCTTTTCCTGTCATTATTGTTCTTGTGTAAGCCCACAGAACAGAAATAGCACTGCATCCTGGTACATCCTTTTATTTGGTATTGACACAATTCCAATAAAGTACATGTGTAATGTTTAGATTTTCCTATTAACTTTCACTCTGAATGAAAAATAGAATTTGAGATAATATATTATTTATGTTGAGCATTGTGAAAGTTCCAAGCCATTATTCTGTCAGTTGTGTATTTTTGTGCAGAAGATCATCAGGTGCTTATGTAAGTTTATTTATGCTATTGTTTTATAAGCATTGTTTATTCTTATGTGTGAGTTATTTTTATTGTATTGTTAAATATCGTGTAAATCGCTTAGTTCAATTAATTTTTCATTTATAAGAACGATGTGCCGCGGGGAGTACTCCATTTTATCAAGGCTTGCTGAAGGTGAGTTTTCTGTTATCGTTTTGTTTTTATTCATAAATCCATGTAACATTAAAAGCAACCACTTATTTCCTCTCTGATAAATGTCTTTTCTTCTCCCTTTATTGCTCCTTTAAATTGAAGCCACTGGTACTAGGTATCTGCTCACCAGTCTTAAATTTTCCTTGACATTCCTTTTGTAATGATTTTTTTTTAGGAATTCATATATTACTATGCAAGTTTCTTAATGAATATTCAGAGTATTATTATATTATCAACTATTAATTATGTTTTTGTGATATTCCCTCTAGTAAAGGAGCAGTGGACCGAGTACATTTCGTTCTGTGGCCTTAGAACACATTCCCAGCTTTCCAAGTCCCTTGTCACAGAGCTCATCTATGTTCACAGCAAGACCCTCATTGCTGATGACCGCTGCTATATCATTGGTGAGTCCCCACAGGCTAAAAAAAAAAGAGTTATCTCCATGGCTCATTATAAGTTTTATTTCATAAATTGTCTAAATGTGTTAAAGGCACTACTGCATTGTTTGTATCCATCTTTTATATTCAGTCTGTGATTTATACATTTCTCTGATAAATGCATGTTAATGGTTAAGATGGTAAAACCTTGCATTAGAAGCTGAAATTCAGCACTTTTTCTAAATGTAATTAATATCCTGATCCAATTTATTCACTCATACAGGAATTTACTGACAAGACAGAATCATCAATCTAAAAGGACACGTTTTTAAAAGCCTGTACTACACTTGTCTTCCAGGATCAGCCAACATCAATGACCGCAGCATGCTGGGCAGCCGAGATAGTGAGCTGGCAGTGTTTGTGGAAGATGAAGAGAGGGTACCATCCATCATGGGAGGAGAGGAATATAAGGCAGGACCACTCACACTTGCTCTACGCAAAGAGTGTTTCAGGTCAGGGCAAAACACGTTTCTCCTGAAATAACATTGTGTTATGGAGTGAGCAATTAATACCTCAGAACAGGATCCAGTTTTTAAATTATGCTTTCAATCTCCCTGCCTGTTAGGAAAAGTGATAGAACTAAGAACTGAGTTTCTGTCATTTGAATTTGATTGTGTTTTTGCTGAAACTTTAGCCCGTATCAAATTTCTCTGTTGTAATAGGGTCCTTGTTGGAGCGGCTTCTGATCCCAGTATCAATATAGATGATCCAATCAGTGATGGTTTTTTCTTCTTGGTCTGGAATGAAACGGCTAAACAAAATACCATCATTTATGACAAGGTATAAAATAAAACAAATGACACATCTTTTTCTTTTGTTTACGTTTTCTTACCTGTTTTTTACTCCTTTTTTTTCTCTCCTGGTGTTTCAGGTCTTTAAATGCCTGCCATGCAAAAGTGTCCACAACATGCGGGAGCTGAAAGAGTTCTCCAGCCAGGAACGCCTCTTTGACACGGACCCTGAGCAGGCTGTGCAGGAGCTGAAGGCCATCAGAGGGCTGCTGGTCCACTTTCCCCTGAAGTTCCTGTGTGAGGAAAACCTGCTGCCTCCACTAAACACTAAAGAAGGCATGGCTCCTCAAGAGCTCTGGACATAACCACATTTCTACCAAATCAAACTACTACATGATAGCCAGATGCCTATCCTATACTTAATATTCAGCACAGTACAATAAAGTCGTTGCAACACCAGCACTTATGTAGTAACAAAGAAAACTTCATCTTAAGACAGTTTATTTGTAGTCTTATGTATCTAGTCTATTTGTAACCACTGAGATGAATCTCTGCGGGTCAGTTAATTCATGTCTGCAATGCTTGCATCATAACTTCTACAGTGCAATCTGAACCTCAAGGCAGGCAGCTCACTTAAATGAATGTACGACGCAAGAGAGGATTTCAAGGTTGTGTTGGAGATAGAGCATCTCACATGATCTGGGAACATAGTGTACATTTATTGGTACATGTTTTTTTTGGGTGGGTGGGTGGTTGTGTCTCTTCTCTCTCGCACACTCTCAGTCTCTCCCTCTGAGGCTTCACCTCTCACTGCAGTGCCAGAAAATCTGTCAGAACATTTGTGGTTGTTATGGTGACGGATATAAAGAGATGACTGGATTGTAGCTGAAATATAGGACTGGATGGGGAAGAAAGGGGAAGAGTGCAGATGCAAGGGATAACTTACTAAATCAGGATGGTGCACAAGAAAACAGAAAGTAATATGCTGATAAGAAGACAGACCATTTTTAATGAAAGCATCATTTTGATATTTTTATGTGGAGGAATTGTGAGTGGGAAAAGAAAAGGAGGACAAGATAATTGAAGGGTGCTGGGTTTATTCACTGTTAATTATTGCAATTCTTTATGTCACCATGACAACCAAGTGAATTTGTTTCACCGTCAGCAGTTCAGAATGGAACATTCCATTTGACCACTCCATTGTGCAGCTAATTCCATGGCGTGTGTAGGTGTTGTGAAGTGTGCTGTATGTATACCTTATGTTATATTTGCTCAGACATGAGATATTTGCTTAGGTCCAGCTGAGAAGTGACATAATGCGTCTGACACAGTTAATAACTGTCGAAAGTGCCAGTTTGTAGGCATCATCAGTTTTGATGTTTCTTTTTTGTTTTACTTAAAATCAGTAACCTTGTTGGTCAATCTATTAATGTCTTGTATTGAAAAAATTTGGTGTTGCTAAAAGGATATCATTCTGAAATATTACCTATTTAAAACGTCACCCAATAATTTGGCAGAACATGAAGCATATTTTCCGTTCCGAATGAAGAAACAAGACTTGGGTTACCTAGGTGACAGAAAACCAAAATGAAAAAAACAAGGTGAAATGAACCTTTCTGTAACTTGACTTCATACACTTGCAAAACAATATTTCTATGTTTTACACATTTGAAATATATTTGATATTTCAGATACCACATGACCTGGAATGATATATTAATGTGTGTACAACATTGCTTTTAAACAAGTTTATAATCAAGAAATTGTAAAATTATAGGATGATGAAGAAAATTAAATTGTAGAGACTGTTGTATAATCTTTTGACAAGTGTCCACAGGTCAAAAACCGGTTTGAATGCAAACTTGTCTGTATATATGATCAGAGTTGCCATGGGTCAGCTCTTTTGGGACACTCTACCCAAAGCCTCTTTGAAAGAAGAGCTAGTATATTATTTCTGTTTTGAAAGTGCACATTGCTGATTTCAGTAATAGTCACTTTCTTTTAAAGGGTAATAAAAGCCACAGAGACCTTGCATAATAGAAGCTGGTGCTAGTCTCTTTACATAGCAGTCAAGTTCAGTTCTTTGTTGTGGATTAATAGAAACATATTTGTTGTACAGAGAAATGACCCTAACACTTTCAATCTCAAAGTGAAATTTACCTTGCTTATAGCTATTACCACCTATACATTTTTATAAATGTACTACTAACAACAAACTAAATTTTTGTTTTATTTTATCTCTAATAGTCACCATGTGAAAACTGTTTGTATGCACATCTGTAGAGGTTTTTATTCATATATGGACCACTAACACTCGGGGATAAAAAAAATTTGTAAATATTCTTACTTACTCATTCCAGTAAAGTTATGATAATACAGTTGTTTCTTGTTTCCAATAAACCTTTTTCTTTTTAACAGAACTTAATATCAGCTCTTATTTTAATTTAAAGCAATGTCCTGCAGCCACTGTTATTCCTCACCCAAAAGGACAACCGTATGTTGTTTTTTTTCTATCTTTTTTCTAAAATTACATATCATATGTGTACAGTTTCAATATATATCCAAGTAACCCTATTCTTTGTGATTAAAGGAAGGGGTAAGGTTCTATCTGCTATTGGGAAATACTGTGAGGTCCCGAACCTTAATTCAAAAAACATTTTGTTGTGGTGTAAAACATAAATAGATATTAATTGCAATTTGTAAATCTGTTACCAATATTTTATTCACAATAAAACGGAGAACATAATTGAATTTAAATTGAGACATTTTACTAATTCCTGAAAAATATGATCTATCTATCCATCCATTTTCTATACTGGTTAGTCTAATTCTGGTCACGGTGAAGCTGGAGCCTACCCCAGGAATTTGCAGGCAAATGCCGGGGTACACCCTGGACAGGTCGCCAGTCCATCACAGGGTCAACGCAGAGAGACAAAAACCACTCACGCTCACATTCATTCCTAGAGAGAATTTAGAGTGATCAATTACAGGTGACCTCATATGCAGGCGGTGTGGCTCAGCAAGTTAGAGCGGTAACCAGAGGGTTGCCGGTTCGATCCTCGGCCATGTCGAGGTGTCCTTGGGCAAGACACCGAACCCCTAATTGCTCCTGACAAGTTGTGGTGAGCCTCTTGCATGGCAAGTGATGTAAAGCGCTTTGGATAAAAGCACTATATACTGTAAATACGGACCATTTACCTTATCTTTGGATTGTGGGTGGTAGTTGGAGTGCCCAGAGATGCATACACGGGGAGAACAGAAAGGCCACTGCTCAAAATATTGTGCTACAGTAAAAAAAAATTAACTCTTCTTTAATTTGGCAGCAGCACATGTCAAAATAGTCAGGAAGTGGGCAACAAATTGATGAAAGAAAAAGGAACATGTTGCATCTAATCTGGTTAATTAGCAACAGGTCAGTAAATTTACCCAAGTATTAAAAGAGCACCTTAGAAATTCAGTCTCTTAAAAGTAAAGATGGGCAAATGTCCAACAATCTGCAAAAACTGTCAACAAATTGTGGACAAATGTCAGAAAAGCATTCCTTAACATAAAATTACAAATACTTTGCATATTTCATTAACTACAGTACATTAGATCATCAAAACTTTCAGATAATCTCAAAACATCTCTGTAACCATGACCAAAAGTCAGTGATGGATATCTGTGACGTTCAGGCCCTTGGACGGCACTGCTTTAAGAATAAGCATGATTCTGTCTTGGAAATCACTGAAGGGGTTTAGGTACACAATCATTATCTGTAAACACAGTTTGTTTACCAATTCTCAAATGCAGAAAATCACAAAATTAATAAAGTTCTATTATGCAAAAAGCCATATGTAAACACGATCCAGAAATTCTACCATTTTCTACAGGCTACAGATTGTTTAAAATGGACTAAGGCAAAGTAGAAGATTGTTGTACCCATGAACCAATATTTAAATTTACTGCTGAGAACTCCCGCCTCCTTAAGATGCACATTTTATACCTAACAACATGGCTTAATCTACTACAAGGCCATGCTGTTGTAATAAATTTTAGAAATTTCTTGGTGAAATATGCAAGGGCTTCCCTGAAAGGGTTATTACTCCCCTCTCAAAGGTCCAGCAACTGGTCTCCTCAGTTCCAATATGTTTACAGACTGTTGGTAAAAGAAGTGGGGGTGCTATAAAGTGGTAAACATTCCCAACTTTTTTTGAGTCGTGCCACAGCAATCAAATTCAAGATGAGCTAATATTTTTTTTTTTTTTTACCCTGTCCTGTCCAGCGTCTTAACATACAGAATGGTGGTCTGTGTGCCATATTTTGCCGGACAGATTTGCTCTTACAAGATGAGCTAATATTTTTAAGGAAAGGTTAAATTCTTGTAGTTTGAACATCCCAACCATTTTTGGAAGTGGTATTGTACCTTAAATCCTGATCAAAAGTGTAATTTTTTATCGCAAAGTTTGTATGATTTAATAAAAACATGAAATGAAGATATATGAATGCTAAAATGTTTTGTTTAAAGACAATGCATTGCGCAATGAATTGTTTTAAAACATTTATTTTGATCTTGGTAAACAACTCTGGAAATGAATCATGCATCATTGAGAAGCATGATTATCTGCTGAAGACAAAGTAGGCATGGCTTAATGGATGAATGATTGCAGCAATTATAAACTAATAGGATGGCAGAGGAAATCCATGATGATGTTACATTAGTAGTTACTGGCAAAAGTCAGGAAGAAGGCTGCACTGTTTTTATCATCCTGCAGTATTTTGTAATATAACTCTTATTGGCTATGTTCAGTGATGAGGAAGGTCAGACCAGGACATGTATGCAGAAAATGATATCGTTGTGCAGCCAGGAGTAGACAGACAGACGAAGTCGCGTAGGTTGTGGTCCACTGTAATTTTTCCGAGTAATTTGTCCCTGATGCAGCACCGTACCTCTTCAAGCGCAGAAAACACTTGAGGAGTGTTGCGTGCAGCCAATCGTCAGTACAACCCCTTAACTAAATCAAGGCTGGAGTGGGAGGGAAGACTTGAGGAAACAAAACATGGCGAAAAAACAAGTTTCGATCTTGCTTGCAGGTAGAAACTGCATCGTATAATGCACTGTTGGATTATATCAGTAAGTTAGGGAAAACTGGACGCCGCATAACGACAGAGACGCTTAACTTAAAGAGTGGAGTGCTCTAGCCTACAAGTATTACGGCGGCTGGCGAGAACATAGAGCCTGCCTGTGTTTTCCCCGGAAGGTTGGCAGTACTAGGCGCGACTGTCAACACAGAAAACGCATGAAGAGGGAAAGTTTATTCTGGAAAAGACTTTAGCTTGCTAGCTTAGCTACGTCAGCTTGCACGTTATGTTTAGATTATTCTGAAATACCTGAGTCGGGATCTGGAATACCTATTCGCTCTGGCTGAAATTGGGGGATATTTTAAGTCGTGGTAACAAGTTTGACAACTGCAACAGCAGCGAACTGTAGACATACATTTAAAATTATTCACTCTTATTCAACAGCAATATTGCAAGAGAATATCCATGTAAGGCTAATAACAGCCTGACGATTGGTTCTGGTGCGGTGCGGACGGACCCGGACGCCATCACATCAGACGTTGCGTTCTCCTTAAAAACAAGCACTGCGCTGTATAGGCGTAAATGTTTTATACTTTATCGGCATAATAAGGAATGTTTCGGTGGGACATTAGACCTATGCGATAGTTTTACTTTTTTCCGCCTCGACATGTATCAGTCTATCAAATGTAACGGCGGGGATGTTGTACAGCAGCAAAGACGCGGCGTCTTGTCAAAATGAACGCAGCAAGGTGTTCAACAACAGTGGCAGTGCATTGCATTTAAAACCTGCTAGTTGTTAATTCGGTGCTAATGGCTGACTAACAGCGACTTTAGCGGTTCGTTTAAATATCTTACTTCACACTGAATGTCTTTTGGTCCGATTTTGCATGCGGCGTTTTTGGTAAAACTGCGGATAACATTATAGCTCTCGGCCAGTTGATGTGAGCTAGCCAGCTGGGTGCGTCTGTGGCAGCTCTGCGATGGATTTGCACATTTAAGTGTTGTTCCGCAACAGTTCGGCTCACTGAAAAACCAGTTTACTGTATGTTTCCTTTAGATTAAGCCGTCACAAGTTCGTTAGCGGCCACTTGGTTCCCCCTCAAAGTTCGTATTGTCAAATAACTGGCTAACTTGTTAGCTAACGTCACAAGTTTCGCGAGCTATGTCTGAAAACGCCCCCACACGAAGCCTGGATGACATAGACCTCGCAGCTCTGAGGGTGAGTATAACCATTATTATTGCAAGATAAGTGTACAGCACTTAAGTCGTGCAAAATGGTGGCAGACAAACTCTTTACATGTTATGTCATGTGAATGATTTTTCTATCACAAGCACAACCATGTTACATCCACGCAAAAAAAGTTTAGATGAAATAAACACTCTTTGACCTGTTTGTTGTAGGGAGCAATGCTTCTTAAAATTATTATTATTATTAATATTATTAATAAATCAGTTTTCCAAACATATCTTCTATTTTCTCCACCTCAAGAACCAAATACTCTAAAAACCCAGACATTTTTTAGTTGAATGTAAACTGTAAAAAGGACAATGAAACATAAGACTTAGACTTCTCATTACAGACCGTTAACCTTCTAGATACATATTGCAATAATAATAAAGTACTTGTAGATCTGGTGGTGTTAGTTTACCAATTTCCTGGACTTTCCTTATCTAAGTGTTTTCATTTGTCTCCTTTTGAATGTTTCGGTCTTAAAATATCTCTCTGGCTTATTTCACCACTTTCCCGTAAAATTGTGCCACACTGTACGAGTCAAAAAATGAATTGGATATTTCTAAATGAAGCTGTATCTTATATTAATTGCCTTTTCACACAGCTCTTAATCATCCCCCCCCCCCCCAACACACACACAAGCGTTATGTAATTTTCTGATGACGTAAACCCACTTCAGAAAAACTTCCTGTTATCTTTTTAGAATGTATAAATTAAATTATACAAGAATCAAAGAAGACAAAAATGTATATGATATTATTTGGTATTTAGATAGGAATTCAGTATAATACTGGTGTAAAAGTTTGGCTTTCTTATTGATGATCATTCCATGTTCATATGGGGAAAAAAAAATCAGCATCATCTAAAATAAGATTGAAAACGGTAATTCTATTAAAAGTCAGTGATTGCATTTATAAAGTATCAGAAAACTGTAGTGTGGTAGCCTCTACACTACTGACATATTGCAAGTATTTACTTTTTTTTAATATTGATGATTATAACTTACATCTAATGAAAACCCCAAATTAAATATCTCAGAAAAATAGAATATTGTGGAAATGTTTAATATTGAAGACATCTGGTGCAACACTCTAATCAGATAATTAACTCAAAACACCTGCAAAGGCCTTTAAATGGTCTCTAAATCTAGTTCTGTTGGCTACACAAACATAGAGAAGACTGCTGACCTGACAGTTGTCCAAAAGATGACCATTGACACCTTGCACAAAGAGGGCAAGACACAAAAGGTTATTGCTGAAGAGCCCGGCTGTTCACATAGCCGTGTGTCCAAGCACATTAATAGAGAGGCAAAGGAAGGAAGAGATGTGGTAGAAAAAAAGTGTACAAGAAATAGGGATAAACACACACTGGAAAAGATTTTTTGGCACCTGCACACAGTGCCAAAGCTACCAGTACCTGGTTTAAGGACCATGGTATCCCTGTTCTTAATTGGCCAGCAAACTTGTCTGACCTTAACCCCATAGAAAATCTATGGGGTATTGTGAAGAGGAATATGTGATACGCCAGACCCAACAATGCAGAAGAGCTGAAGGCCACTATCAGAGCAACCTGGGCTCTCATAATAAGCAGTGCCACAGACTGATCAGCGCCATACCACGTTGCATTGCTGCAGTAATTCAGGCAAAAGGAGCCCCAACTAAGTACTGAGTGCTGTACATGCTCATTCTTTTCATGTTCATACGTTTCAACATTTTTAGAAATCTATTTTTTTGTATCGGTCAGTAATCTAATTTTCTGGGGCTGCACGGTGGTGTGGTGGTTAGCACCGCACCCTCACAGCAAGTCGCTGGGGGAGGTTCGAATGTGGGGGGTGGTGGCCTTTTTGTGTGGAGATTGCATGTCTCCCAGTGTATGCGTAGGTTCTCTCCGGGTTCTCCGGCTTCCTCCTACCGTCCAAAGACTTGCATGTTAGGTTAATTGTTGACTCTAAATTCTCCCTAGCAATGAGTGTGTGTGTGAATGGTTGTTTGTCCCTATCTATGTTGGCCCTATGATGGACTGGTGACCTGTCCGGGGTGTACCCTGCCTCTCACTTGATACAATGCTGGGATAGGCTCCAGCTCACCCGCGACCCGTAATGGATTAAGCGGTGCAATGAATGAATTGAATTTGGGATTTTCATTAGTTGTCAGTTATAATCATCAAAATTAAAAAATAAACATTTGAAACATGTCAGTCTGTGAGAAATGAATGTCTACATTATACAAGTTTCACTTTTTGAATGGAATTACTGAAATAAATCAATATTGTCATGATATTCTAATTTTATGACAGGCACCTGTATATAATGCTATAAAATCTATGTCAATATTGAATGCTGCAATGGATTAGAAATATTTTCAATCTAAATTGATACTTTTGTACCATTAATTACTTAATCATGGTTACATCCATAGGTACACGGGTGACCTTCTTTCCTTCTGGTTTTTTGATCTGGATAGTATTAGTTTTGTTTTTTACTTTGCTTTCCACTAAACACAAGTGACTGATGGTGAGATGAAATGGTTGAAAATCTTCAAACTAGTCTAATGTTTGCTGTCTGGAGTCCAGTGTAATATCCCAACATAAATTACGTGTATCTTCAAACTCTTACTAATGTGTGAGGTGTATTTTCATCATGAATAATTTGCTTTTTGCTACTCTAATTTTTTTTTAGCTGCCATTGCTTTCTAGCATGTCTTGTCTGTTTTCATCACCTGTTGAATGTTGGAAGAGTGAGAAATTATTGTCAGGACTGCGTATTGTACCACCACTGAGTGTACATGTTGTGCATTTTATTCTTCTAAACCAGTGTTTCCCAACCCTGGTCCTCAAGGACCACTATCCTGCAGGTCTTAGATATCTCCCTGCTACAACACACCTGATTCAAATTCATGGCTCATTAGCAGACTTGTGCAGAGCTTGTCAGAGAGCCATTTAATTTGAGTCAGGTTTGTTGTAGCAGGGAGCCATCTAAGACCTGCAAGATGGTGGTCCTTGGAATCACATGTTCTAAACTATTGGCTTAGTTGCAGCATCTTTAAAAAAAAAAAAAAAAATATCAAGAAGGATGGTAGTATTATAAAACAATACTTGGCGGCACAGCAGCATCAACAAATAATTTAGGCAGACACACTTAATTCATTCAAATGTTTAAAGATATGTAAGTTATATTTTCTTCTGTTATAATTATTTTTCAATCTGATTAGGAGTTTACATGCCATTTATTGGAAAAACAATGTTTTTAAATTAGGAAAATTATCCTATAATGATATTCAGGGAATTCAATTGCTTTGAATGTTTTAGTTTTTTTTTTTTTTTCTTCTACTGCTGCAGATGTGTAACCTCGGATAGAGCAGTCTTTCTTAACCTCTTTTTTTCTTTTCTTGAAAGTTTTCCCATGTTGCTTAAATTAACACCCTTCCAGAAAACGTGTTGTCAACTTTCTCTTGGACCTTCATCAGAGTTTTTTTAACTGATATTACTTTTTATGCACCAGACTTGTCAAAGCTTGACATTTGGCTTAACTAATTGTATTGTGAACTGGCTTTTCGTCTGTTAGGAGTTGTGTCAAGGGGTGCTTTTATGTTTTAAGTAGATTTTTCTCATTTGAAATCATTGGAGATGCTGTGTGCTGCTGGTGCTACTCCTCGACTAGAACTGTACCCTTCCCCTACTTCCAGCTTGTTTCTCTCATCCTGCTCTCTGTACTGGACGTGGGTGAATCTACCACCTCTGCCTCGCCACCCACTCATTAGTCATTACATTATTTCCTCCCATACCGTCATTTGCTTGCTTTGTCACTATTCCTTCCCTTTTTGTGTCCTCATACATAACATGCTTAAAAACGTGTGCTGTTTATCATAATATGAGCTATGTGCATTTACATAAAATGTTTGGTCATTTCTTTGTTTTGATGCCAGTGCCTTTCCCAGTGAATATTGAATTTTTTTTCATGTAAATTCCTCGTCCTAATGGAAAATCTTCCCCTCCATGTTTAAGGAAGAAAACCCATCATTGGAAATAGATGAAAGTAGGATAGGTCATGGTGTACATTCTAAACCCAAAGCAGCAGTCTAACCACCCACACATCTCCTTAAAGCCATATTGAAATTACATGAAAGTAGAACTGCTTGTCATTTTCCCTTGTCTCTGGGGAGACGGGGTTGCATAATTTAGTAAAAGCAACCTACTCATTATTAGTGTTGGTGAAAAATGTGTTCAGGGCACCAAAAAATAAAATGATCAAATTAAGAAAAAGGCTTGGTTTGGTCCATGTTGTCAGAATCCATTTTTGTGTAATTAAGCTGTTATCAGTTTTTATTGTATCTTGAGTCTCTCTCCTGTGTTAAGTCTTGTGGTTATAAAGACTGGGTTTACATGATGGATATGGAATTGATATTTAGATTTAAACTGGCTTTAGTGTACACAGTAGAAACCATTTTGATTGCCTCTCTGGATTTGATCTGTTTTTTGCTCTAAAGAGGGCCACATGTTTTTATAATGGTGCTCTTGAGT
The DNA here is from genome assembly GCA_037177495.1 of Rhadinocentrus ornatus. Taxonomy (NCBI): domain Eukaryota; kingdom Metazoa; phylum Chordata; class Actinopteri; order Atheriniformes; family Melanotaeniidae; genus Rhadinocentrus; species Rhadinocentrus ornatus. Next base: position 7,433,548 of record JBAMHW010000017.1, read on the forward strand.
CTATAGAGCTGCAGCTGTGTTCACTTTCAGTAATTGTACTCATGTTCTGAATTTATGACGACACAGTGACCTCTATACAAGCCTAGTTTTAGTCTTTCATCAGTACCTCAGCACATTTTGTCTTTAGGCTCATTGTTCTTCTGCTTTTATAAAAATATAACTAGCCAGATTGCAGCATTTAAAAGAGCAGGTGCAGTTTAGTGAGATTTCAGATATAAAACTTAACTCTTAATTGAAGGAACACAAGTGAAACAACATTGTCTGCAACTCCACTTAGGGTCAGGACTGAAGTGTACAAATGGAGGATTTGAAGAAAAACAAAGCAAACATCAACTACTTAAAAAAAAATAAAAAATTGTGTGATTGAAATGCGCTGGTTTTTAATTTGATTTATTTGTATTTAATCAAAGTAAACCAAGTTGAATACAACCGTGCAGGAATCATCTTTAACATTTTTTTTGTTTGTTTGTTTGTTGTTGTTTTTTGACAGAATATAATCTAACCCTGCCTTATCTGTGTTTTATGACGAATTAATGTCTTTCTCTTATAGGATCCAGCAGGGATCTTTGAGCTAGTCGAGGTTGTTGGCAATGGGACATATGGGCAGGTATACAAGGTGAGCTGTGGTGCCTACGTTACATCAGAGTAAACTCTGACTTCTATGGAAAACTGAATCATTCAGGGCTTCTTTGTTAGGCACCATATTAAATAAATTGCATTTTAATTACTGAGCTTAAAGTAGGTTTATTTTACTGCTTTGTCAGTAGATTTTTCAACTATTAGGCTGATAACTATAAAGTGGTGGTAACAGGAAGAGTCTAGAGGAAGAAACTATACTACAACAGCAGTTGAAAAAGTGATTTATATAAAGAAGCAAATAAATATTCTTGATTTGGATAACAATCAGAAACATGGAATACAATGTTGATCTCAGACTTTATTGAACATCGTTACAGTGATTAATTTTGTTCTTCAATCAGGGCCGTCACGTGAAGACAGGTCAGCTGGCTGCCATTAAGGTGATGGATGTAACGGAGGAGGAGGAAGAGGAGATCAAAGCTGAAATCAACATGCTGAAAAAATACAGCCACCACCGCAACATAGCCACATACTATGGTGCCTTTGTCAAGAAAAGTCCACCAGGACACGATGACCAACTTTGGGTCTGTTGTAACCGCTGCCTGATGTTCTGATGGCATTATAGGAGCATTCATCATGAACTGTGATCACTAAATTTGTATTATTCTGTGCATAGCTGGTGATGGAGTTCTGTGGAGCAGGGTCAGTGACTGACCTGGTGAAAAACACTAAAGGCAGCTCCCTGAAAGAGGACTGGATTGCTTACATCTGCAGAGAGATCCTTAGGGTGGGAAATCATAGCCCCAGCAGTCAAATCATCTATGCTGCAAAGGTTTACTGCTGACTGACCAGATTTGACTTTTTTTTGTGTATGAACAGGGACTTTCTCATCTCCATGCTCATAAAGTTATCCACAGAGACATCAAAGGCCAGAATGTGCTGCTAACAGAGAATGCAGAGGTCAAACTTGGTATGTTGAATTAAAATACTTTTTTTTTCTGAAATAGTTCTGCTTTGTTACCCTTTATATTCTCACATCCTTTCCTCCTCTGATCCTTTTCTCCACAGTTGATTTTGGGGTAAGCGCTCAGCTGGACAGGACTGTTGGTCGTAGGAATACCTTCATTGGCACGCCTTACTGGATGGCACCTGAGGTCATTGCCTGCGATGAGAACCCTGACTCCACCTATGATTACAGGGTAACTGCAGCAGTGCTGTTTGTATGCGTGTTTATGCACTATGCTGAAAGAATAATAATAAAAAAAAATTATTTAATCAAAACTTGTGTATGTTACAGAGTGATATTTGGTCGTTGGGAATAACAGCCATTGAGATGGCAGAGGGAGCTCCTCGTAAGTGCATAATCTTTGCATGCCTGCTGTATCTGTTGGATGTTGACTTGTGCATTTCTACTGTATCTACTCACCACCAGATAATTTTTACTGTCGAAGCCAATCCTAGAGATCTCTTGAATGAGTGTCTTGCATATACAGCCTTGTTGTCTGTGTATTCAGATGGACAGCTGACTCACAGTAATCAGAGTAGTGTAGTCGTGAGCTGGCAGTTGGCATGTGGAGGCTGATTGCACAGATCTCTTTGTCTGAAAGAAGATTTGTCTGCCTGGGGATTTGATGCATAACAAAATCTTCCAAAGGTGTAGATAAACTTTTTTTAAAGAATGACATGGCAACTGACTGACCCTACTGCGTCCCCTAAACATTTGTACAGTGTTTAACCTAGCTATCATGCTTGTATTTTATATAAATGAATGAAGCATTCCCGTTTTCAGTTTATTTTACAGGAAAGATATGGAAACCACTCCTCACACAATATTTTGAGACAGTTGGGTGAAGAAATGTTTGAAAAGTGTGACAATTTCATGAATATGCACATAACCACAATTAGCTTTGGAATAAAAATAATTATGCAATTAATGTGCAGAAATGAGCTTTAATTCAAAGAGTTAAACAAAAATGTCATTGAAACTGAAGACATTGTAAACATGTTTATTTTTAGAGGCTCAAATTGGACAAATGAAAGTCACCATAAATGTTTGTTGTTGTTTTTTTTACAATTTAAGAATCCTTTGCTCGTTTTGATTGATTTGACATCAAAGAGGTTTCCGCTTTAAAATGCTTTTCTAGATTTTGTCGCAGCTTTTTTCTTTTTACTTTTAGTTTTATCTGCAGCAGGTAGACTGCCATTCCATCAAGTTAAGATTAGGTGACTGAGTCACCCACTTCCACTTGGTCACCTTCAAAAACTCCAAAAAGTGACTCAGTGCCATCGGAAGCCCTGCATGCCAATACTATCACTCTCTGCCTCCATGTGTTTTACAAGCGATTTACACTTTCCATCATGAGCTGTTACAAGCCTTGTCTTAGTTTTGGATGATGTTGATTTAATCTGTCCAAAGAATGATGCTCCAGAACAGCTGCTCTGACTTTTCAAGCATTTTTTTTTATTATTTTAATTTTTTTTTATTTTCTTGACTTATACCCATATTGCATTTCTATCCTTGTTGATTAGAAGTGTTTTGCACCTTGTGGTAAACTCCATTTACTCTTATAAACTCTTCTCATGATTTTAGACTTTGTCTACCTATGTCTGCCTCCTGCAGAGTGTTTTTCAGTCGTGGATGTTGCACAGGCCCCTTTTTTACCCAATATTTGCAAATTTAAAAAAACACTCTCAAATCGATTTTTGTTTTTGCAGCCTCAAAAAGGCTTGTTTTGTGTACTAAGAGCTCTTTAAATTTTATGGACTCACAGTATGTGTTCAAACAGTAAATTTCACACTTACAATCTAATCCAGACCTTTAAGCTGCATTATTGATGAAGAAATAATGAATAGCCCCCACCTGTCAATGAAAGCCATTTGGTGGATCGTCCAACTATACTTGAGCTTTAGAAAAAGACTGCTCCACACAGCTAGGAATATTATTTCTTTAAACGGATAGTCGAAAGTCTGTACCTTAACAGGCATGCATTTATTATATTATTGCATCATAACTGTTTTTGCAATGGCTAAAATGTATAATTTGTGTCTGTCAAAATACTTGTGGGTTGGACCTATGGCATGGCTTGTTTGTATGGCATGTTTTCGTTCAGATTGTGTAATATTGTGTAGTTGATTTTAAGGTTCTTTTAGTAGTTTATAAATGTCTTTATGGTCTTTGGCCTTCTCATTTATCTGACCTTTTAAATTATGAGCCTTCACTGACCCCGACTACTGGATCCTCTTCTACTAGTCTTTTAGTTGTTCCCAAAGTCAGGACGTAAACCTATGCCGAGGCCTCATTCCATCATTATGGCCCCCGTCTGTGGAACAGCCTGGTTGAACGTGCACTTTGTGTGTGTGAATGTGTAACTATAATCAAACTATAATGAGGTGTGTGTTTTTAAATTGCTATGATATATACTTTGGGATGTGAAGGACGCGTTTTTTATTAATATATATATTTTTTAATATGCATAAATTATTTTTATTACGTAAAGCACTTTGTTGCTTTTTGCATGAAAAGTGCTTTGAAAAATAAAATTTTATTTGAAAAAATAATGACAATGGTTGTATTTGCCATTATTTAAAAATTGCAAATGTTCTGGAGTATTTGATGTTTTTCACATCATCGGTAGAGACCAGAGCTCCTACAGACTGCTGCTGTGAGTGACATGCAGTATGGTGTACAGGCCAACTGTCAAGCTGGTGTTGGTGTGCTGTAATAAATTATGCAGCGTGTACTTACTCCATCAGTCTGATTACTGAAGTAGGTTTATAGAGTGAATTAGTATTTGTTTTTAGATTCTTTTTTGATAGTGCTGAGAACGTTTGAGGTGATCGGCATCCTAAATCAGAAGAAAATGTTTCAGCCAACTTTATTAATGTTAATTTGCCTTCTAACTGTATAATTTGCGCTTTACTGAGCATTGCTTGACAAAATAAGGAATGTCAAGACTCATTTTGCTGTTTTATAACTTTGTACATGCAACAACATAAATGCTTTAGATTTCTGAAATTCATTTTATTGGTGATCAAGCATCATTAGTTGCTGCTTTTCTTACTTTCATGTGATTCTTATAACCACAAGGATTTAGACAGCTAAACTTGTACAACTGTGTATTTATAAAATTAAATGGTTACAGCAGGAGTTACATTTCTTAAGTTTGTCATACTAACCCAGATCACGTCTGTACTGATAACATAATCCATACTTACATTTTAATCAGTGTTTTGGTCACTAAAAAGAAAAGGGTAAAAATAAAATCTATGTAATAATGTTTTGCTGAACGCTATCACTGTACCTTTTATGGTAGGAGATTAATGACCCTTGCAGAGCAAGAAATGACACTGGCCGCTTTTCAGTGTCATACAAGCCACCAACCATATGGTGATATGTTTATTTTTAGCTTGTTTTTAAACCTATGAATTATTCAAAAAAAAAAAAAAATCAAGTTTATTTGTATAGCCCTATATCACAACAAAGTTGTCTCAGAGGACTTTACAGAAAGAGGTGTAATAAAC
>JBAMHW010000017.1:7445921-7458254 GCA_037177495.1 Rhadinocentrus ornatus
AAGGAAAGTCAGGAAAGGAACGGAATTAGCGAGGGGAGAAAAGGGTTTTGTTCGGAGTTGGGGGGTTTTTTTCTCTCCCCCCCCCCCCCCCCCCCCCCCCCGAAAAAAAAAACAAAAAAAAACCAAACAAACAAAAACCTTGTTTCAGTGACATGTACATATAAATTATATACAAGTAGGTAAAGGCTGCTTACTGTCAAAAATAATCTGGATGCAGGTTTGTATTTGTTTAATGGAAATGACTTCCTGCCTCCGTTTTCTGCCCTTCATTACTTCTTCCCTTATATTCCATTTTTCTCCACCTCTTTGCAGGGTAGAAGTGGTTCATAAGCAGACTGGTTCCACTCTGCAGTTCTAGCTGCTCTGCTTATTTCTCTTTTTCCTTTTACCCCTTTCTCCCAGCAACAGAGAAAAGAGCGAGAGATGGTGAGGCAGCAAGAAAAAGGTCCTCATCGGAGACTTGACGATATGAGACGAGAGGAAGATAGAAGGATGGCAGAGAGGGAGCAGGTAACCAACCACAAGAGGCGCAGAGCTTTAATCAGCCAATCAGTGTGAAGTGTGGGTGTGTCTACCAGCAGCACAGTGCAAGTTGCTCTGGTGGTGAAATTCCATGAGTAGGTTGCCATAGCAGCAAGGGTTTAAATTAGTGTATTTACTCAGAGATGAGTTTTCTGTGGGTGAGCTCTCTTTGTCTCCTGAGCTCCGTTTCCAGTCTGCCTCAGTGGCATCAGAGTCTGGCATCAGGGCATCATCACTTTTATCACTACAGACTGTATATATTTTAGCCTGGTACCTCACAACAGTCACAATTTGATAATAAACTATTTAATTATTCCACATCTGGTAAATCATTACTTCTATCTAGTGTTAATAGTGCTTTCATGGTTCTTTTGCTTTGCCACTTTATTCTGAATAGATAAACTATCTGATGTCTTATTAAAAGTAATAGAATCTTGGATTCATTTATTTATTTATTTATTTTTAATCCATATGCGATTCCTCTAACTAGACAGGTGTTACAATGTATTATGTGTGTCTGTCTTCACCAACAATTGTTTTTGTCTTTTACCCTGGCTCCTTACCCTTCTGCAGGAGTTTATTAGACATAAGTTGGAAGAAGAACAGCGGCAATTAGAAATTCTTCAGCAGAAGCTGCTTCAGGAGCAAGCTCTGCTTATGGTAACCATTCTTTATCAGTTAATATTTTTTTGTTTTGCTTGCATGTCTTACAATTTCTTATATAAACTTATCAATTAAGGAGATTTATCAATAAGCACTGAAATAATACATTTCTGTCAATTTTGGCTGGTATTGTTTTTATTTAACATGTGATTATGTTTTTGTTTTGGGGTTAGATTATTTTAAAATAAGTCAGCTGAGATAAAAACCTTTAGAAAAATGTTGTAGAAGCTTCAACTTAATTTGTAATTGAAAGAGTTATACAAGGTGTGCTTTATCTTGATTTAGATATAGTCTTAAATGTTGAGCAAACATTTGTGAGTGCGACTCATAAAATTGGGGGGGAAAAAAAGAAAAACATGCAGTGACCTAGATTTTCAGGCATTTATGTCAGTTTCCAGTGTATAAGTAAATATTTTTTTTCATTGAAGTGTGCAGTTGACACGATCCTGGCATCTTTATTTTAAAATTGCTCCTGTAGAATTAAGATATGGCTCTCGTTATTTTTTGTAGCGGCATCGACAACCCAAACCTGATTACTGCATGTACAGGTAGTTGGAGATGCATGCCTTTGCATGGACCTATTTTACAGAGCCAACCATAGGACAGTGCCCACGGTTTGCGCTGTAAGCCTGAAGAAAAATGTTGGAACGCTGCTCCAATATAGCCATTGTGCACAGTAGATGTTAGTCATTTTCCTGTTAGCTCACTGCTGGAATATATCTGCAAGTAAAGAACTCTCCTAGTCCTCAGCTGTTTTAATTAAGTTTGCCAATGCATGCCGAAATAACTTCCTGCAGCTGTTTCACATTAAGTGCCTTTTATTAGTCGTAGTTGATATAGTTGTAGATGATACTATAAATAATTCAATAAAAGTTATTAAGAAGTTATATATCAAAATGGAAGCACGGGCAGCTTGTCATTGCAGCTACATGAAGTGTCCTCTAGGCTGCAGTACACAGCTTGATAAATAAGCAAAGCTTATTAAACATAAAATGCAAAAGGATTTCTTGTCATTCATTAGGAAATAATCACATGTCAAGATATTGAGGTCATATGATGGTATAAATAGGAACATAATTGGTCAGAGCTATGCTTGCAAATTCTGTGGTGTGCAAAAACAGAAATGCAAGGGTGAATTTCTAGCTATGTACAAGCATTTAGTAAGTTGCCCATTTACTGTAATATACAATACGCAAACTCCAATAGATTGAATACAAAGACAGGATCACCTACCCAAAAAAACTGAAATTCTTTCTCTGTAGTCATTAATGGTAAATCAGTACATACAATAATTAACTCCCCTCTATGAAAGAGTGTACCATTATATAAGGCACTTAGACTATTGCTTAATCTTAACACAGCTGTTTAAAATAAAAAGAACAGATTGAAGTTAAATCTTTAATGAAAACCACATTTAACCTGAAGCTTATATGTTGCAGCCTGTGAACACAGTGACTGTCAAAGGGCTTAGAGATCCATGTCCACAGCATATACTGAAAATCCAATAAACCGGTTTACTGACTTGCCTTAGATTAGCGTCTCACACAAACATGTTGAGCAAAAATATGATATTTTAGTTTTTTAATGTGGTGGACTGCTAAATATGCAAACCTCTGCCTAATTTGAAGTTTTAATGTTTGCAAGTGTTCTGATTTACATGATGAATAATATGTGAAGAAATACGTATTAAGACTATGGTGCGTTTCTTTGCTCAGGAGTATAAACGGAAGCAGCTTGAGGAGCAACGTCAGTCAGAGCGGCTGCAGAGGCAGCTGCAGCAGGAGCATGCCTACCTGGTGTCACTGCAACAACAGCAGCAAGAAAAGAAGCCCCAGCTTTACCACTATAACAAAAACCTGGAACCTAACAACAAACCTACTTGGGCCCGGGAGGTAGCAGTGTTCCCTGCTTTTGAAATAATCCCATAGTCAATCGTCTCTGAATTACAGAGTAATTCCCTCTTTTGCTGTCTTTATGCTAGGTGGAGGAACGAAGTAAGCTCAACAGACAAGGTTCACCTAAAATCTGCACCACTGTCTCGGACACTGCCATACAGTCACGCTCTGACTCTATCAGCCAATCAGGAGCAGTGCAATCTGCACAGACCCCACCGATGCAGAGGCCAGTAGAACCCCAAGGGGGCCAGGGCAAGGTGGGTGTTTTCAAAGGTTTAAAGTTCATTTCAGCATAATATGCAGCTACTTTGCTGTACTGCCTCTAACTCTATAGCTGATTTACCCTTGGTATTCTGTGCCACCTTATTAATGCATTCCTTTCTTGTCTCTTCTTTTCTTCCATTCTGATCGCACATGCAAAAACCACTTTGCTACACAAACACATGTATGCATTCTTCTACCCTTGGCCTGCTTCCTTGACAATCTTGCTTGCTCTGCCTTCCGCTCGGATACTCCTTCCTCCTGGTGCACTGTTGCTGCTCCTCTTGTCCTCTGCAGTTCCAGATGGCTCACTTGGTTCCGCTGAAGCCTTATGCTGCCCCTGTACCTCGCTCTCAGTCCCTCTGTGACCAGCCCACTAAGAATATGTCCGCCTTCCCCACCCAGGATCCCTCTCTCACCCCCACACCTCGCCCCATCCATTCCAGAGAGCTTGTACGTCAGAACTCAGACCCCACATCTGAAACCCCGGCACCACTGGCCCATCAAATCAGGGAGGATCGTGGCCCCTGGATCCGTCTGCCAGATGTAGAGCTTCCACCCAAGGTAACATGCAATTGTTGGTTTTGACCTAACTGTGTACAAACCAAAAGATTGCCTCACTTGTCTTTAATATAACTTTTATGTTAATACACAAGTACAAAAAAAATATTTTGGTACTTTTTGCTATTGTTACCGAAGACTAATTAAAAGCGTAAATGTATCTTGTTACTGTCCTTAGGTTCCCCAGAGGACTGCGTCTATTGCCACAGCTCTTAACACCAACCTAACTTCTGGTATTAGGCATCCTGTAAGAGCCAGGTACTGGAGATGATGATCTGCTTTGATCAGTTATTTCTTTAAATTGATGTCTTCTAAATGGTGTTTAGTGGAAATGACAACTTGAAATTATTGTATCCTCATGGCAGCAATCCAGATCTCAGCCGCAATGATCGTTGGGAGAGAGGAGATAGTATGAGTATATTATCCAATCTGCCCCAGACTGGCTCTCTGGAAAGGCATCGCATCCTCAGTGAGTCCCTGCCTCCCCAATAATGTTTCTGAAAAGAGTTTTCACAGTAAGTTGTATTGCAGATTTACAATTACACTCTATAAATTGTGACTGTTTTTCCTTTCAGGCTCATCCAAAATGGATTCTCCCATTCTCTCCCATGAAAGTCGTCACAAACCAGGGGAGTCTCGAACCTCTTCCCGCCCCGGACGTCCTGCTGTAAGTAATTCTTTTATTAATCGGACGAATTAGTCGGACAAAATGTTTGGAGTAGGTGTGTAAATCAAATCAAGTTTATTTGTATAGCCCTATATCACAACAAAGTTGTCTCAGAGGACTTTACAGAAAGAGGTGTAAATAAACAGAGTCAGTAAAGGTCTTTAGTTAAAAGTTTTATTTACACAAAAAAAAAAAACTTCCAGAAATGTCGCTCTTTCTGGTAATCTTACTAACATTAATGTAGGACTTTTAATGCTGTACAAGTTTGAATTGTATGCAGTCATGTTATGGTGCATGCATATTAGTATATGGTCTCAATTGGTATGTAATCTGCTTCTAGAGTTGTCTGTGAGATCACCTTATTAATATGTAATTAACATCAGTGTCTCAACTTTTCCTACTCGACTTTTTCTTCTGGTTCAACTAACTTGCTTGTGCCAAATGACCAGGAAACACAAATCTGCTGAATTCACGTTAATTTTTGGATCCAGCTGCATCTTTTTCTTGGCATATGCTGACAACACAGAGGCAGCCAACCCATGTGAAGGAAACACAGTTTTTAAGATGATGACAACTACACATATGAGAATCAGTGATGATCATTAATGTATTATGATCAATGTCTGAATGACGGACTGCTGCCAGACTGATGAAGCCATCAGTAGTAGAAAGATTTTATGTCTAAAAGGGGCTTACTTTATATTTCAGGCACCACTGCTATTACTCCTTATGTGTCTCCTCTTCTTAAATCCCTGTTTGTTGAATTTACTTGTGCAGAGTTACAAGAGAGCTATAGGGGAGGTTAGTAAGTCTTCTTGTGTTGGTGATGCTTTATGTTCATGCATGAATTTGTATTTCAGTTCTTTAATTCTAAATGATAAGCATGCTCTCCCTGTCTTCATACATTGGGTTAATCATGTTTTGTCTTTGAATGACTTGCTTTTATATCTAATGAGACCTTTAAATGTGTTTTGCATTCATTATGTCTTTTGGACACACCACGCTGTTCCGAATCACTTGGAACCGTTTTTGAACTCATTCACTTGATGGACTTCACTGTCAAATGTGTTTTGGTTTATTTGAGTGAAAGTTGTGCATTAATCTTTAACATTTTGGATTTTTTTTCTATCTTTAAACACTTATGTAATTATGTTAAAGCCATAATTAATGTTTTATATACGGAATGTATGTGTGTTCAGGACCATGGCCTCTTTGCCAAGGAGCGTGCTGAGGAGCCACCAAGGCCGCCGGTCAAGGCCAATGATTACTCCTCCTCTTCAGAGAGCAGCGAAAGTAGTGAAGAAAGTGAAAGTGGAGAGGGACCTGAGGAGGAAGAAAGCCCGACAGATCGGTAACACTGACACAACAACTGACACCTTTTTAAAAAAGAGTTTAATTATTTTAGTCGTTTCATAGCAAAGCTTGCATGCTTCTCCAAAACTTCTATTGTCTTTGTTTTTATTCCAGTCACAGGGATGCAGACACTGATTCAGTCAACACCATGGTGGTTCATGAAGATGAGGGTGAGGGTGGAGAAGGAGAGCAAGCTGGAGGATATGGGGATCAGACCATGGTGGTGCAGAGAGTGAGTCATCTTTATATGTACTGATGTTGCTTCCTTATTTCAAGGACACGTTGGCTACTAAAAAGCAGTAATATAAATGTTTTGTTCCACTGTGTTTATTGTTTATTAATGCATACATGCATACAGTAACTGTCTAGTTCAAAGTCCTTTCTGCGAATAGCTTAAGTTTATAAAACTTTATTAAAACTTTTTGCATTAAAGAAACTGCCATTTTAGTTGTTTTTTTTTTATGTTTTTTTTTGTCCATTCTTCTTGGACTGCTGTCATTGTTACTGTGTGCCCTGGCATGCACGTCATCTCCTGCAAAAGTTGCTGGGCATATTGGCCTAGATTTCTAGATGTCTGTAAGTTTCATAATTGCATAATATATAAAATTGTCTGTGTTGTTTGTTGTTTTTTTTTATTTAATTTTTTAACACTCAAAAGACCCCAGAGAAGAGGAGCCACAATGGATACACTAACTTGCCAGATGTGGTGCAGCCCTCACACTCCCCAACTGAGTCAGCTACTCACTCCTCTCCTGGGAAAGACTCTGTTTATGATGTAAGTTTTACTGATGTATACTAGTTCTGAATCTGTGCTTTATGTTCTGTATGAATCTGTTCATACCACATTAGATTCACCAGTTTAGTCTATTAGTGTACTATCAGCAATAATGTAGATTGTGATGTCACATTGACCCACTCCAATGCTTATTTGGAACTATTTAAAATGTTCTCAGTGGTCTTTAAATTGTGATTATGACCTTTTTGGCAGAAATCACAAAACCTGTACCCTTTTCCAGGACTGTGCTTCTGCAGAGGACCAGTAGCTCATTAGAAATTCGTCTCTGATTTGTGGGTAGAGTCAGCTCTGCTCAATGCTCAGCGCTAAACCGCGCACTGCTGCAACGAGACGCTGCACCATGGTTTCCCTCATTTATAAAGCAGGCAGACGCCTATTCTTACCACTTTTTTTTATTTTGACCAGCCCAAAAGTTATGCGACCCACCGGGAATCCTCCTTATTTAACCACTACGGGCCTGGACCTGTGCATCGTTTTATAAATTAGTCATGAAAAGAGAGAAGCATACCTGTCAAGTTCTGGATTTGAAAATAAGGGAAATTCTCCGGCACCCGCCACGAGCCGAGAGGGGGAAGAAGAGAGGTGTCATTAACAGGTTCCTCTCCTCTGGTCGATCGGCAGGGGAGTTTATGTCCTCTTGGCGAAAATATTTTAAGTTTATTCACTATCATATATAATAATAACAAGAGCAAGAAACGCAACTTTTAATGTTAGCAAATGTTAACAGGCAGGCTCGGTTGGATTATGCACCTTACAGAAAAATAAGCTTAACTATAAAGACATAGGATCTCCACTTGATAGAAGGCACAGCATCCGGCTTTAATTTTGATTTGCTGGCGAAGCCCATTTTTTCTGCTGCCATTTGGTAAAGCAGTCTTCCTGAAGTGTTGACTGCAAACCAACGTGTGGTTTGTTACATTGTGATAACCGAGACACCATTGCTCTCTCACAGCAAAGTTTTTCGGTAAATAATGAAGGATAACGTGATTAGTTTTTATCTTATACGCGTCGGTCTGCCATCTCTTCATCCTCACGGGCGGAGAGGGTGGGGCAGGAGCTTGTGGCCCCGCCCTGTGGGTTTATGATGTGTAAATAAGGGTCTGTCGGAGCTCGTCTTTTTCTGTCCGTCATTGGTTCACAATGATTTAAATGCAGAAATTCTCAAGAAAGCTATTTTAATAAAATTGTTCATAAGATATGTCCTGTAGGAGCCATTATTTCTTTTCATTGTTTGGTTCAGGTTGTGGTGTTTGTTTATATTGGAATGGCACGTGACCCATTTTTCCTTTTGCCATTGGTGGCGGGGTTAAGAGGAAGTGTATTTAGGAATGAAGGTAACAGTGCACAGGTGGTTGGGTGATGGGAGGCTGTACGTTTTTTTACAGCTTCAGAATATGTCATGTAATGCTTGACAACATCACACCGGGTGATTTGTGGACTTTAAACCATGCCATTAGCTGTGTTTTCAGTCATTCTAAAAAATGGGAACACTCCCAGAACTTTGCGTTGCGGTCTGGACATTATTTTATTCAAGCACGTTATCACCAGGATCCCCCGCACCCAAAGCGGCTAAAATGGTAGAGCTGGATAGTCGCTACATTTCCTTTAGCGTCAAATAAATGCCACATGGACATGTGAACAACATGAAAAACATGATTTTCATTGGATTGTTTTTTTTTTTCTTCTTTTGGCTTGACGTTGACTTGCGTGTAAAACTCATTCCTCCACTCTGCTTCATTAGTATCAGTCCAGAGGCTTGGTGAAGGCATCTGGCAAATCCTCTTTTACCACATTTGTGGACCTTGGCATGTACCAGTCTCCAGGAGGTACAGGAGATAACATTTCTGTCAGTGGTGAGTCACAAACTTTTTAAACATCAACTTAAAGTTTTAAAACATTAACCTTTTAAGATTTTTAGAAAAAAAAAATCTTGACAGTGTTTCTGATTTTATTTATTTACTAATGTGTTTGACTAGTTGATGCTTGACAGTATTGTCCACATTCACTGAAACCTTTACTTTTTTTTATTTATTGATTTATTTTTTTAAACCTTTACTTCTCACCCTCTGACACTTCATTTAAGTGAAAATGTTTCCATTATAAACTGTTGCTTTACCCAAATGTTCACCAGCAGTTATTTAATAATAAAAGAAAATAACTATTTTATGTGTTAAAGAGAAGCTATGGCTTATTGCAGAAGTATTCACTACTTGAGACTTTCTTTTGTAATGAAGACATTGTTAAAGAAATGATTCTTTTAGGAAAAATTCTGTGATATTTTCAGTTACATTGCAAGTTAACTTAGATAAAAATGTGACTTAAGGTGATGTAAATGTAATTTTAAAAGGATGTATGGGACTTTTTATTTCTACCTCAGTTAAAAGTTTTTCTATTTGTAAATTTAACGTGTAGGTTCCAGGTTTGAGCAACTGAAGATGGAAGTGAGGAAAGGATCCATGGTGAATGTCAATCCCACCAACACACGACCCCCCAATGACACACCTGAGATCCGCAAGTACAAGAAGAGGTTCAACTCTGAGATCTTGTGTGCTGCACTTTGGGGTGAGAACAGATTCAATATTTCAATGTGTTTAGAGATTCAGTATTTTATAAATTTCATGCAACAATTAAACCATAAATGGGGAGAACAAGGTGTTGAGTTGCAGACATACTCAAATATTTAAACTTGCTTGAGAGCTGAGTTATTTTTATCCCTCATATCTTCTGACAAATGTGACAGCTCCAGCAGGGCATTGGCTGCGTTGATTGTGCTGAATGTTGTGATGTGTAAAATACTTTAGAAAAATACAATTTAATAGAAATAATCCCTGGCTTAAAAACAGGTATTTAGTGTAAAATTATTACTGTTAATTGTGACTAGAAGGAGGACTGTAATCGAAATAATGTTATTCTGTATTTGTGCATTTGTGTCTGCCTCCAGGTGTGAATCTGTTGGTTGGCACAGAGAACGGATTGAAGCTGCTGGACCGTAGCGGTCAGGGCAAAGTTTACCCCCTTATCAACTCTCGCAGGTTTCAACAGATGGACGTTCTAGAGGGCCTCAACCTGCTCATCACCATATCAGGTTATGACTGCTGCTTAATGACAGCCTGCTCTCTGATTAGTTTAAAAATGTGTGTGCTTTTGTCATAAGACCACTCTCTTAAATAGGATTACACATACCAGAGATAAAATTGTGTTGTTTTATATTGTAGGTTTACTTTACACTCAATGATCAAAGATCCTTTAGCTTCTTATCAGATATTAAGATACTGACAAAAGTAATATTTTAATATAGGAATTTTTTGTAATGCTTGTTTTAAACAAATATATTTCACATGAAAGTCAAATTATGATGCAAAAATTAGCCCGATAAAATGTTTTATTATATTTTCATTCAAAACTGTGGTGAACGTGGATTCTTCTACCAGATATTTAAGATATTTTTTTATTTTATATTTTCACACTTAATATTCTTCATGGCTTAAAATTCCAATATTTGTACCAATTCTTAAAGTGTGCATCTCTGTGTTTATTTAGGCAAGAAAAACAAGGTGCGTGTCTACTACCTGGCATGGCTGAGGAATAAGATCCTCCACAATGACCCTGAGGTGGAAAAGAAACAAGGGTGGACCACTGTGGGTGAGATGGAGGGCTGTGTACACTACAAAGTGGGTAAGTGACAGATGTCTGCTGTTTATCCATTCCTCTCCAAAGAAGTTCTTATTAATACATTTAACACAGTGAAGTATTAATTGCAAGCATCTAATGTCATATGGCCGTGTGGTTGCTCTGTCTAGTGAAATATGAGAGGATAAAGTTCCTGGTGATTGCTTTAAAGAATGCAGTGGAGGTGTATGCTTGGGCACCCAAACCTTATCACAAATTCATGGCATTCAAGGTAAGTCCCTCCCCTTTCTTACAAACTGGATTAGTCAACCAGAAGAGCATTCAAGTTGATTATCTTCTCACCCCCACCCATCCACTTTTTCTTTTTCTTTTATTTTTTAAAACCAGTCTTTTGCAGACCTCCCACACAGGCCTCTATTGGTTGACCTGACAGTGGAGGAAGGCCAGAGGTTGAAAGTCATCTATGGCTCGTGTGCTGGCTTTCATGCTGTTGACGTGGACTCTGGAAACAACTATGACATTTATATACCTGTTCATGTAGGTGTTGTACAGCTGTCTAGCCACTGTGTTAGAGTAGTGAAGCCTAGAAGAGCTTATCCTATGTGCTTTCATGTTCAACAGATCCAAAGCCATGTGACCCCGCATGCAATTGTGTTCCTGCCCAACTCTGATGGCATGGAGATGCTGCTGTGCTATGAGGACGAAGGCGTATATGTCAACACTTATGGGCGCATCATCAAGGACGTTGTCCTGCAGTGGGGCGAGATGCCCACATCTGTTGGTACGGCTCAAACCTAGCTGCATGGCTATAGATCAAATTATGTGTGCTACTTGTATAAATATAATTCTGCTTGTTTATTTCTAATCTTCCTATTTGCTTTTTAGCTCATATCTGCTCAAATCAGATCATGGGTTGGGGAGAAAAGGCCATTGAGATCCGCTCTGTGGAGACTGGCCACTTGGATGGTGTCTTCATGCACAAAAGAGCTCAAAGGCTGAAGTTCCTTTGTGAGAGAAATGACAAGGTAAAAGGCAAAAACTCTTGAAAGGTGCGACTATTCTAAGCCTACTAACTGAAACCTTTGTATCAAGAATTTTGAAGAAGATCAGCACTACTTTCATCTGTTTGTTAGATATGAACAGAAATAGAAAATCTCTTAGTTAAAGCATATTTGCCAGCTGCACTAATAATGGCTGTCCAGATTTGGTTGACAAAACTATCCGCAAAACAGAACTTAAATTTGCTAAATCAGCTCTATTGCCTTTTGTTTAATTGATAGAAAGACCAAAGTATGGAAATTGGAATGTTTACTTTTAAGTACATTCTGGTATATTTCTTAGCTGAAAGCACCAATGTTTGTGATGTGACCACTATCACAGTGATGATATCATATAATGCTCTACACCAAGAAATATCATATTTGCAGGGTTCCTATGCAGTCATGGAAAATATGCCATTTTCTATTAGCATTTTTCAGGCCTGGATAAGTTTTAAGTCTGTTTCCAGACTTGTTTCCCATTTATATTCCTAGATAGATAGATTCCTGATAATAACTATATTACTCTAAACATAGCTGACCAACATGCCCTTTGTTTTTGTGCTGCTCCTCAGGTATTTTTTGCTTCAGTGCGTTCTGGAGGCAGCAGCCAGGTGTACTTCATGACTCTGAACAGAAACTGCATCATGAACTGGTGAAGGAACAGCTGCTCTGGTCAGTGTATAGAGCCCAACAGGGTCCGGAGGACCATGTGCACTCGCAATCCTTGCTAACGCATGCACACAAATGTGAACATCACTCTCTTTCTCTACATCTTGCTTACACTCAAGCACTTGTACTGCAAAGACAAACATGCACAATCTCACACAAAAACACACAAATAATCTCTAAATCCATTCCAGCCTACACTCCTGAAAATGCAGTTTCTGCAGAGGCCCCTTGATGACATTCTCCCTGGAATCCTTATGAAAGGTTGCTGATAAGCGT